>WOFM01000636.1:0-249027 GCA_011428145.1 Ericerus pela | reverse complement strand
TTTCTTTTTATTTAATAAAATTTTTATTTTTTTCACAAACTTTTTTGAAAATTATTTCAACTTTTTATCACACTTAGAAACACAATTTGTTTTGTTCGGGCGCCAATTATTCTGTGACGGTTATATATCGTAACAGAACAATGAAATACACAATTTAGTTAAAAAGGTGTATTAAACATAAACGTTATAGAAGAGTAACAGTTATAAACATCAAGAATTAAAAGAATAGGTAAGATAGTAACAAGGTAATCAAAAGTATAAAGAGAATTAAGTAGAATATTTTAGACTGTATGAAAATGTATTAGAATGAATGAAATAGTACAAAACATGAGATTATATAGTAATTAAAAAGAGGAAGGTTCAGGCGAATTTACAGAGTGTTGGAGAAGGGTTTTGATCTTATTGGTTAATAGAAATATATGTACAGTAAGTATGACCAATGGTCTCGTAAGAATATGACATAAAGTGGGTGTTCACAAATGAATTAGTAGAAATTAGTGTATATGCAAGATTGCAGAAATAGTATAAACAAAAGATGAGTTCATTGTTTATGAGTAAACACAGTAACTGTTTATGTAGGAAATGATGTCATCAAACAAGTCTTGACTTGAAGAAATGACGTGAGAGTTAATGAATGAGAAATAATAGGAAAATAGAGAGAAAGTAATGATGATGATGATATTTAATAATACGAAAATATTTCATATTATAGACGATACGAAAATATCGTTACAAACCATAAAGTCAAGTTTTGGGGTTACACTGATTGTTTGAGCACTTGTTGGTTACACTGATGTACGATACCGCCGTTAAAACCACTAAGAAAATTTATTCTTTTTGTTATACTCACTTCTTCTTCTTGTACTCGTAGAGTTAACATCTACTTGTTCTTCTTTATATAATAAAGTGATTACTTGGTGCGGTACTGGAGTTATGTTATTTCTTTATTAATTATTCTTGATACTTATTATGGACATCAAGCCCCCAAATGTCCAATATGGTGGAGGCGCCGGGTACCTGAAGAATTAATGGGATTGGAATCCCAGGGAAAAGATCCCAGAGATTTCAGTACCAGTGCAGGTATTCGTGAGTATTTTCAAAAGTTTCTCAGGCTGTTTGGTGACAGAGGAGGAGGTAAGTGGAGTTTAATACTAGTGTAATTATATAAGAGGTACCTCATTAATTTAAGTCTGTCGACAGCAACTTATTGATTATTTCTAATATCACTTTATACTGCAGTGTATATAATTATATGGAGATGGAGAATGTGCACATATTAATTTACTTAGTATCTATTTTAACAGCATATTTGTCTAGACGGAGTACGGAGATTGAAAGGAGAAGAAGTTGGAGTTCAAATGAAATCATTGTCGGAGTTGGAGAAATGGTGTATTAGGAAATGGCGAAGTATTTCTTTAAGAAATAAATATTTTTTTTGGAGAAATATTGTTTGGTGCACGTAATTTTATTACGCACACTATCAAAAATAAAATATAAAGAAATCGTATACGTGGAGAAAAATATAGACCTGGCGATAATAAAATGATGAAGAAATAAAAAAAAAAAGGAGAAGGTCAAAGGAATAAGCCGTCGGTGCCAATGATATTGGTTGCCGGCTTGCTACAATGTCGGCAAACTCCTAATCCTTTGACAAGTTTGAGAAACATCGATATTAAAACGGAGAACGAACGGAAAGGAGACAATGGAGGTCACTACTACACAACTCCGCTGGTGTACGTGTGAGTATGTGTGAGTAAAATACGTTGCGAGTTCATCAATATAGGCAATCCGCAGTGCATGAATAAATGTGAGAATGTTCATCGCTTGCCTTTCCTCATCATTGCTGGATGGAGTTAGATATATATATGAATGCATTCTTTCGTATTAATTTGAATTTGGAGAAAACAGATAAGGAGAATTGGCCAATCAGGATGAAGGATCAAGGTCGAACCATTTTAATTGTGAAGTTAGTGAGGTCGATCTATTTTTGGCGATCTTCATTCGCTTTTAAATAACTGGTCGAGTTAAGTTGTCATCTCCCAGTCAGTGACACCTATGATATTTATCGTGTGGAACTTATTTCTTATTAGCATTTTATTATTGTTTATTACATCAACGGCATATTCATTCATGATATCTATAGTTTTATTATTTTTTTGTGAATATTTCCGCCGTTTTGTAAAATATGTTTGTAATTGTTGTTGGTGTCACATGTGTAACTGAATGGTACGTAAAACTACCATTTTCTGGAGCTACGGAGATAATTTGATTACAATTAAGTTGCAAGGAGAAAGATAGGTGAGTGATTATTAATTAACTATTTGAAATATATGGAGTTTTTATTAAATTTGGTTCGATCTCGTTGACTATCCTTCTCCTTTAATTACTCGAGTAAGATGGAGATAATTAAATACCGGTAGGAGGAAAATTGTTTGAGTAAGCTAGGAGCTGATTGGTGCAATGAAACGTGTTTCGAATAATTGTTTTATGCTTTGGAAAAAGTTAAAAGCGCTTAATATAGAGAGTGATTATAAAATAATAATTAACATCGATGTATAGTGTGCCACCGTAAATTTTTTTTTTTTTTGGAGTAAAAACCTGATAGTTAACCACCGCATACAGTTGCCTAATGGAGGATTGGAGAAGGAGTTGCTTAAAAATAACTCCCCTGCTATTCAGAATACCTTTACTGTAGGGAGTAAAGAATACAGTAAATCTATTCGGTGATATAGGAGTTAGGAGATAATTTAAAATGGTGGTAGGATCGAGTGTATAATTATGAAATTATAAGAATAATATAATTACCACCATAGGCTCTTTTTGGAGATGAAGGAGGTAGAGGAGAAAAATCCATCTCCTATTGGAGAAACATAAAAAGAGGCTGAAATACACTCGATCCACAACAATCTTTGTCTGCGGGTTAACTATATGGATGGACATTGCGTTCACAGACTGAAATATAGTTGACTAACCATCTCTGTAGATGTGTGTGTGTTCCTCACATTGAAGGAGAAGGTGTTCCAAGTTATGTACAACGATGTTCGTTGCCATAGTTCAGGAGCAAGGTCGTACGTTTCCCTCATAATTATTAATAAAGGAGAAGGAGATGAATACCCCGTAAAGGAGAAAGAGCCAAACGGACTTCGAACCAAATGATATTATAAATATAATATAGAAGTAAAAATTTTGAACTAATATAACGTATTATTAAAATAGTAAGATGCCGCGAGGTAGGAAGTCTGGAGAGAGAGACAGTACGTGAAGCCGCAAACAGAGTGGTGGCGAAGGCAACGTGTCTGATTCAGCCTCGTCTTATTCCGAGTATGCGGTGGAGGAGTATCTGGAGGAAGAGTTGGTCCGTGAATCCAACCAATATGAAGAAGTCGACCCACAGATGGAGAGTTGACTTCTTGAAGAAGGAGTTGAACGGAGACGGGGTAAGTTGTGATGATTTTTGGGGTTGCTCATAATATTTAATGCTTTGAAGCGGAGAAGGAGTAAGTTATGTCACGCCTATTTAATTGTGGTTCCCTTCGTTACAGTTAAATCGAAAGCAGCTGTAAAGGAGATGGTAGAGAATCTGAAATCGAAGTCAGGCCAGAAACAGGCTTCGTCGAAGGCAGCCACAACTGGGGGAGCTCCCCGAAAATCAGTGGCTAAAATATCGATATCAAAACCGATGCCATCGGAGAAGCCAGTGGTGAAAAAGCCTATACAGTCTCTCGCCAATTATAAAATTCCCAATATTTCTCGTGAATTGGTGCAACACGCTACAGAAAAGGCGATGGAGAAATCCAAAAATACGGAGGAAGTGCTAATGACATCGCGCGAGGCTTATGCCCGAAGTCTGGCAGCGGAGGTGGCAAGAGAATGTTTTGAGGCTATGCAGCGGGAGAAAGAAAATCAGGCGCAACAAACGGAGTCGCCGGAGATCTTGGAGCTAAAACGCCGCATTGCGTCATTGGAGAGTACGCTAACGGAGTTTACGAATCAGGTATTTACAGAAAATCAAAATAAGGATGTCGAAATGCGAAATGAGATTGGAGAAAATAATGTAAATAGAGGACTAGGAGATGGAGAAAAGCCAACTAATAACAAACCAAAAGAGAAAAGTCTAGAATTGGAGAGAAATATTAAAAGGGAGTTTTTAGAAATCCTCGTTGTTGCTTTAAAAGGAGAAAGTGATTTACCTGAGGAGTCTAGTAAGAAATTAAAATTGGAGATAGTTGTAACGAGAGACATTGTAAAATGTGAATATAAACTAACGAGGAGTTTGAGATATGATTTATGGTTTGATTATCTTAGATCGGAGTTAATATCGAAGAATCTGTATGGAGTTATAGAAAGCCTGGAGAAGGAGATAGAGAAATACACTGATAAAGAAAAGAAGTTGAGATTAAATTTAGTTCGTGATATAATAATAGATCACATAGATGATAATTATCATAAAATGATCGTATCAGAGAACGACCCAAATAAAATCTTAAATACTTTGAAAGAATTCAAAAAGTGTGAGTCTCCTAAGGAGTCGGAGGCATTAAGAAAAGTGCTCGCATTATTAAGATACAATCCTTTGAAGGAGAAACCGTATCAATTCTTTAATCGATTTGACGAATTGATACGACAATATGAAAGTAATCAGGAGAATGATCAATTAACGGAGAAGTAGAAGAGGAGTTATTTTTACATGGCAGTCTCCAAGTCCTCGAATATGATTGAAACTATAAATTTTATTAAGAAACACCAAAACGATATAGGCTTTTCGATTGAGGAGTTGAAATGTTTAATGTTACAGGCGGAGGCGAATAAACAAATGGAGAAGAAACCTGATGGAGTTGGACGAGGAGCTACGGTGGCAGCTCAGGCAAATATTGTCTATAGAGGTTGTGGAGGAATGCGAAAAGGAGTAATGCGCACTCCATCCCATCTGGACAATATACGGTGCTACAATTGCCAATGTTACGAGCATTTTGGAGTAAATTGCCAAATCCTGCTGTGGAAGGCAGAATGTGTTACACGTGCGGAGTAGTAACAACGACACATATTTCGGCGACGTGTCCCAAGAGAGGGAAAATTCAACCGGTGGTACCAGACACAAGAATTCAGTATGGGAGAACTGGATTTGGAGAAACACACCTTGGCGGAAGAGGAGTATTTTTGTGTATCCGCGGAGTAGGTCGTGGAGTAAAACCGCCCTTGCAACAGAGCGGCTTGATTAATGATCTGATGAAACAGATCAGTGGAAGAATTAACAAGCCAGATCGAGGCACAATCAGTAATTGGAGAGGAGTTGCTGCACGTGGTAAAGTAATGTTTAAGAAGCAAGGAGATGCTTCCACGTCGTCAGAGTCGACACATACATCAGCAAAATATGTGTTAAATCTAGAGGATTTGTACTCTTCGAGTGAAGAGTCTTTCATCTTCGAGTTGGCTGTTGAGGAACATTTAGACATCGGAGCGGAGACAACAGTTGAATCAGAGACTGTGATGGTGACAATTACCGGAGTGATCGGACCAAACATTGTGGAGTACGTTCCGGAGTATTTAAACATTCCCCTGCCACCGAGCCCTGTCCCCTTCGTTAGGGAATCGGAGAACGCCCCAATTGAGTCGGCATTAATAGCCCCCAACTTGGAGGAAACCTCATCGAGGTTGGTAATCTGGAGAAATGACCAAATACAGAGTCATCAGGTAGTACTTACAGAATATCATTTTTAGCTGATAGCGGAGCCACTCAGCACTTAATGTCTACTGCATATTCTTTACAATCTTGTAAAGCCTATACGGAGGAAGTTTTAAGTGCTGATGTAAGTTCACGTTTATCGTGTACTGAGTTAGGTACATTAGTAACTCGTGACTTACAAGGCAACAAATTAATGTTTAAAGGAGTACGGTGTTGTCCTAACCTTTCGGAAAATTTATTTTCTCTACGAAAATTGATAGATGTAGGTTTTACAGTTGTCCTTGATAATACATCAGTACGTATTACAAATTCGGAGCAAAATGTAGTTTATTTTCAAGGGCCCTATACTAAACCATTTTGGCACTTACACTTTTATACTGATCATACTTTTGGCCTACCTATTTATGACGATGAGAACCCGGAGTTAGCACATAGTGTAATTTTTAGCCAGGCTCATGTAGGAGATATAGCTTCAGCAAACAATTCAGAGGGAGTAGGAGATAAAGGAGATATTTTAGGAGAAGAAAGCAAAAACCAAGAGTATGATAATAATGGAGAAAATATCAATAAAGAGAATTGTTCACCAACGCTATCGGAGAATGAAGATAATGAATTATCGAAGAGAGGAGACAGTGAGAATAATGAGGAGAAATTAGAGAAAATAAAGAAAGATGGATAAAGTCTTGCAAAGAAAAAGACGGAGGGAGTTGAGGAGAAAAATGAAAAATCAGTCACTGACACTGAAAATATAGAGTGTGATGTATATATATTAGACGGAGATAAAATGCCTGTTACTACCATCATGGAGATTAAAAATAAACAAATGCCGCTTGAGTTATTCTGGCACTACAAACTAGGTCATTTGTCGGAGAAATACTTGAAGAAATTAGCTAATACACATCCCAAATTAAAAGGAGTTCAATTTACTGAGTAATCAGGGATTGTGAAACATGTGCTATAGCCAATCAATCAAAATTACCATTTAAACAATCGAGATGGAGAGCGGAGAAACCATTACAAATGATACATTCAGATGTAATGGGACCTATCTCACCAGCAACATTCCCTGTAGTACAGAGATTTATGGTAGTGTTTATTGACAACCACTCACGTTATGCACAAGCACACATCATGACCTACAAGTCGGAGGTTGGAGAATGCTTGTAGTTGTTCTTACGTAATGTTCGTAATTTAATAGGAGACAATGTTAAGGTGTGCTACTTGAGGTCATACCATGGTACGGAGTTTACTGGAGGATATACATAGGAGATATTAAAGCGTGAAAAAATTGACCTACAACTAGCACCACCTGATACACCACAACATAACGGAGTAGTGGAGAGATTTAATTGAACGTTACAAAGCAGAGTTAGAGCATTAATGCTAGATTCAGGTTTGCCCAGGAGCATGTGGGATTTGGCAGTCAAAGCAGCTGTATATGTGAACAATCGTACACCCCACAAATCAGTAAATTATGAAACTCCAATGAAAAGGATCTCGCCTAACACAAATTGTCATTTCAACCAATTAAGGAGATTTGGTTCCTTGGCATATTTTAAGGTGAAAAGGAGACTGGAGACTCAATTCTCAAGACGAGGTATACTGGCCATTTTGTTTGGATATACTCCGTCAGGTTACTTACTCTATAGTCCGGAGAATAAAACGTTTATCTAATCGAGAGACGTACGTTTTAATGAGAAAATAGTTTATAGGGAGAAATATAAACTATTGGAGATAAATAAACATATTAATAATGACTGGTTTGATAAATTTAAAACAGAGTCTAAATCCGAAAAAGAAGAAGAAACATCTGCTTCAACAGGAGTCAAACGGAGAAAATCAAACAGATTGTCTAAGGCAAAAAGACAAAAAGTTGAAGCATTCAACATTGAAGGAGAAAACATTATGTATATTGGAGACTTGGAGAATAACACAGACGAGTTTACGTATACAGCTATGGTGGAAATAAATGAGGATCCTAAAACTTATATGGAGGCAATAAGTTCCTCAAAGAATCAGGAGTGGAGAGAAGCTATAAAGGAGGAACTAAACTCGTTAAATGAACATCAGGTCTGGAGTATTATAGACCGCCCAGTCGTTGATGAATATGGGAGAAAATTAAATGTCATAGATTCTCGTTGGTTATTCAAAACCAAAACGGAACCACAAGGAGGAATCTGCTATAAAGCGAGATTAGTGGGACGAGGATTTAAAGACAAAATGGAGTATAGTTTATTGGAGATATATGCGCCAGTAACACCGCTGACAACATTACAAAATTTACTATCTATTGTAAATAAGTACAATCTGGAGATTTGTCAGCTGGATGTGGAAATTGCGTTTTTACACAAAGAAGTAACCACCCCAATATACATGGAGATTCCTGAAGGAGTGGAGATAAATCCTTCGGAGTGGGCAAACAAAATCTGCAAATTAAATAAATTAATCTACGGTCTAAGAACAAGTCCAAAAAGTTGGAATGTCCTTTTTACCGCAGAAATGAATAAAATTGGCTTGGTCAGTGATGTTAAGGAACCCTGTCTGTTCAAATGGAGAAAAGGAGATAAATTTGTCATACTTCTGGTGTATGTCGATGACATATTATTAGCTGGAAACTGCCTGGAGTTAATTAAACAACTTAAGGATAATTTACGAAAAATATTTAAATATTCAGATATGGGAACACCAAAAGAATATTTAAGTATTGAAATAGAAAGAAATCGGAGTATTAATAAATTGGAGTTGAAAAAGTCTCGTTTTATTAACAAATTACTGAGGAAATTTAAAATGGAAGACTGTAAGCCTTGCAAAACACCAATGGTGACAAGGCAAGTTAAACGGAGAAATGAAAATAATTACGAACAGACAGAGGAATTACAAATTGGAGAAAAATATCCGTTCAGAGAAACTGTCGGATGTTTGTTATATCTGACTGGAGGAACAAGACCAGATATAGCATTGGCGGTAAACTTAATGAGTAGATGTCAATCAAACCCTGCACAAGAGAACATACAGTAGTTAAAAATAATTTTTAGATACCTTAAACATACGGAGAATTTGGGAATAACTTATCTTGGAGAAAGTAATAACTTAGAAGGTTACTCTGATGCAAGTTGGGGAGATTGCACAATAACCGGAGCTTCAACAGCTGGATACGCTATCAAACTATTCGGAGACGTGATTGCATGGAGATGTTACAAACAACGGTGCGTAACCACTTCCACTTGTGCGGCTGAATTCATAGCCATGAGTGAATTAGCCAAAGAGATAGAAACTCAAGCTGAAATAACGGAGGAAATAATAGGAGTATCTTATTTACCAGCGACAATTTATTGTGATAGCAAATCTGCTATTGAAGGAGCTCAGATGGTAGGAGCACCAGGCTTAAAATATCTACACACGAGATACCATTACGTGAGACAAGCTCAACAAGATGGTAAAGTAAATTTAGTTAAAATTGTGTCAGAAAACCAGGAGGCTGACATATTCACTAAACCTTTGTCGATAGGAGTATTTGAAAAATTAGTACGGAGAATATTAAACATTAAGGACAACACCGAACACTAAAATTTGGAGTATTATGACTTGAATGTTACTGGAGTAATAGTAACATAAATTAATTTATTTACAGATAATCAGTAGACACGAAAGCAGAAGACAGGAGATGAAACGGAGATAAATCAACTACCTCAAAAATGATCTTGTCAAAAATCAAGTCATTATTATTTAAGTACTACCTACCTATTTGTAAAAATGTTTGTGTTCGGGAGGAGTGATTATTATTCATTTATTATTATTTGTGTGTTATTGAATTGTTTTATTTTTCATTTTGTATTTTTATTAATTATATGAATTTTATTATTTTGTACAAACTTACACTTTATTTTGAAAAACAATAACAAATCATTTAACTAGTCTTATGGTGGCTTGAGGCTAATTAAGTGACAATGACAAAAAATAATACACACAAATTTAAATATTTTCTTTGGCAATATTTCGAAGTTTTACCTTGTGGAGTAAATGGGTTTCTTCGAATAGGAGTAACAATTGGAGAAATAGAGGTTTTTCTTAATTATAAGTTTTCCTCTAAAGGAGATTTAAAACGGAGACAGGCGTATGGAGAATAGAGATCGGAGAAATTCAAGTTGAGGTTTTTTTACTGTTTACACGGTTTTTCCTTAACAACAGGAGTGAATATTCTTTCGATGAAAAATTGGAGTTTTTCCGTAATAATGGTTTTCTCCAAACAGTTCTTTTACCTCACCAACTCAAGAATTCAATGGACCAACTGCGTCACTCAACCAAGGAGGGAGTGTTGGGGTTACACTGATTGTTTGAGCACTTGTTGGATTCTTTTCGTTATACTCACTTCTTCTTCTTGTACTCATAGAGTTAACATCTACTTGTTCTTCTTTATATAATAGTGATTACTTGGTGTGGTACTAGAGTTATGTTATTTCTTTATTAATTATTCTTGATATCTAAATATTTATTATGGACATCAAGCCCCCAAATGTCCAATATCAAGAACACACATTCAGCCCAAATAGTCAAGCCACAAGCCTACCAGCAAGAGCTCCCAAGGCCTATGTAATGTATCGATCAATTTCATTTAGACAAATATTATAAGAAGGCTGACCCATCAGTACAATTCATGTTTAGTACTAAGGAAGTTACTTACAGTTAAATATCATTAGTCGTGCAACTCTTTATTTTTGTAACAACTTTGTAGTTTTGGAATGTTGGGTGAACCAACGGATTCCAATTGAGTGTACCCATGGTCAAAACCAAAAATGGTTACAAGCAAAATGGGAAATGATTTTTCTCCCAATGTTCACTTTTCAAATAAGTTTTGGTAAGAACAGTCTCCAAAATGGAGAACAAAGAACTTAAAATGTCGAATAAAAAACTGTAATAAGTCATGAATATAAGAAACATTCATATCAAATGGAAAACATTCACGTTAAAAATGAGATTAACTGTTTAGAAATAATAAAAATCATGAACAGTTTGGGAAGATAAGATTCGTTGGTTCATCGTTGATTATGTTTTAAAAATCTACACATTAATACTATGTATAAGAATCAACGATTAAAATTTATTAATGTGTTTCATAGAACTGGGAATTCATCTGTTTTGAGTATTTATTTCGTTTGTCTATGAGGCGATGAAAGTATAAACTTGAGGTAAGTGAGCCATTCCCTAATTAAATATATGTACAAATTCGAATTTGTGTAATGATATGGGGAGAAAACTTAGATTTCAAATGTCTCAAAGTAAATAGGTATAGATAGGTACCTACCTGCTTGGCCAAGTGTAGGAAAAGCCAATTTTAGCAGGGAAATGGGGAAACTCCTCAACCAACATAACACTAAATGAATCAGCAATACCTACCATCCCCTCCCATCACATACCTATATATTTAGGCTACCATTTTACAATTTTGATTCCCAGAAATAAAAAAAATGAAAGTAAACAAAAGCATAAAGAAAGAGTTTATATTACTATAATTTCATCCACAATGTCGCAGCAACCAGGAAATGATGCGATCTCAGGAGGTTATGTTTCCACATCAGTCCCAAGTTAATTTGGCTGGAAAAACCCTTCTGACAGAAGATTGATTGGTTAAATTTGGCAAAAGTTGAAAAACTCAACATTCACAGCAAACTTAAGCAGTTGCTCTAACTTGCTTCACCTGGTTACTAATATTGTATCACATTGAAAAAGTGCTTTAAGAGGCTTTAGATGATGTAATTTCAATTTGATTACATGCAATTTTCTTCATTGATCTATATATTCGGATCAATTAAAAGAATTATGAAAAAAACATGGGTAGGCTAAAGAATCGCTAAAGAATCGAATGCCTGTATTGGTAGAAAAGTGACAAATGTGTAGATGGCACTATTCCATTTATGAATCAGTGAAAATTTGAAACATTATGAACAAGGGAATTTTACGCATAAAATTCACAAAAGTTTTAATTACATTAAATGTGACTAAATAATTATTGAATATAAATAAGTTGTGGATTACATTGTTGTGAGAGATATTCTCAACAGAAGGAAATTCACCAGAATTTAAGCGTGTTCAGCCACTTTGTACACAAGAACGGGTAAGCAAAAACCAAGGCGAACACTGGCAATTTTAGAGCCAGTTCGGGTGGTTTATATACAGCTTATTTACACACGTATGTAAGAGAATACGTACGTTGGTGAGAACGGCCATGTCGCATCATCCCCTATCGAGATAAGAGATGGCTGGCCGGTTTGTGTATGAATTGTGACATCATCTTATTGTGTCACGATTCGGTACTCGTACATTACCTGCAAGTACATACAGGTAATTACAATCGAACGAGTTTTGTGTGTTTAATGTCACAAGGAAGATTATTTGCCTGCCCTTTGGGGTGGCAACTGTTGTCAAGGGGTCCGAGCCCCTTTACCTCATACCAGTGAGTCCCCACAGCTACTCTCCCCCCAGTTTTTGCGCCACAAAAATGATCAAATCGCACAGGCCTGGGGGGACTTGTGGGTTTATGAGTGCCTCTTCTGGTCTGCCTCCCACTTGGCCAGTGTGCTTCCAACTGCAGCACTGACGCACTCATATGACTGTTGTCTTGCGTCAGCGCGCGCCTGGTATTGGGTGCGGCTGCCTTCTCCCCTACACCTAGGTGGATGATTTTTTGTATAGGCGTATGGGTGGTGGCAGGAGTGAGGTGGCAGCGGTCGCTTGAAGAGTGGCTTTCTCAGCATCGGGGAGTTTGACGTCTCTGATGCTAAGGCGGCCATTTTCGCCTTTTTGTTTGCTGCCCGCTCAGCCATGAAGAGGAACTTCATTGGCTCCCTGGTCTCTGCAGGTTTCAGCTCCGATCTTAGGGATTCCAGAATCAGGGTAGATTCCGTTGGTGACCGGGGAGGAGAGACTATCGGGGGAAGCGGAGTCATCATCTCCGCTAGGACTTTGTCTACAGGAGGAGCTGTGTCCATGAGCAGCTCCTCCTTTATCTGGTCCAGCTCCGTCTTCTGCTCGGTCTTCTGCTGAGTTCGTAAAGACTCAGCAGTTTTCTGGGCAAATTGGAAGGTGTTGGACTTTAGGATGGTAACGGTTGGCAGTGACATTAGAATGGGTTGTTTGAGGAAAAGGAACCAAAAATATTTCAGAAAACGTATCCAAGATCTCTGACGGTTCTAAAGTGGGTGATTTTACTTCAGTTTTCAATTTACCATTACAGTTATGTTTCGTTATTTTCGCATCTTCTTATCAGCATGTAGAGGGGATAGCGCTTAAAATTCTCGACTGTATGCAAGTTTTCCGGCCAAGTTCAGATCGGTTTAAGCAAAGTTATGCCTGAAATAAACTCATAGAATATAGCTCCGTTTGATAGGACTATACCAACTTACACCAACCTACACCAGGAGGGCGATTCCACAAATGCAGGAATGTTATGCGACTTTGCACCAAGTTTTATTTGAATATTTGTGGAATATCCCTACCAGTGTAGGTTGGTGTAAGTTAGTGTAATCCTATCAAATAGAGCTAATATGTTTCGAATTTTTATTACAAAGGAATCTCAGCTTGTGACGTCACAACGTTGAGATTATCATTGTGTTTTAAAGATAAACACACGTTGCGATGTTTATTTCCATATCGTACGTGGATTTGTTTATTCCTGTCATTTTCTTTTTGTTGGCATTCCTCGTTTGCTTATCTCCGGAGTTTCTTTTGTCTCACAGAGTTCCGATTTTTGTTGCATATTTTTTAGCGGGTTTTAACTTACGTAGCAGAAATTACTTTTTCGGGAGTAAATTTTATTTTCTTCGCATTAACCTCTCAGACATGCGAGAAGGGTGGGAATTTTTACGTTTTTTACTGCCAGGGGGCCTGCCTCTTTTTCGTGGACTTAAGGGGGCCTCAGGATCGAATGTTTTGGTGGTAACATTGTCCGAAAATCTTACCAATTTTTTTAATGTTTTCTGTTGTGAATTATTTGTTTCACATTTTTCGACAGATTCTTCCGTATTTGTTTGGGAATCTGTCTGGATATTTTCTATGTTTTCCCTTTGCTACCTTTTTATTCTTTTATCGTCACTTACCATGTATGCAGGTTTCAATCTGTCGATTGAAATTGTTTGAGGTTCACCTGCAATGAGTATCACAAAGTTTTTCTCATCTTGTGATACTACTTTGTAAGGACTGGCGTATGGTTTCTCCAGCGCAGATCTCAATTTTTCGTCTCTAACAAATACGTGTGAAGTATTGGCCAAGTGTTTCAAGACGTAAATCTTGGGCTGGCCATGGCGAGTTGTCTGTTTTAACAAATTGTTGGCATCATCTCTTATATTTTGTACCATGATATCGGGGCTAACTTCCTTCCATTCTGTGAAGAAGTCCCCTGGAAGGCGTAGCTGTTCGCCAAACGCTAATTTAGCTGCAGAGTGACCTGTATCAGTTTGTAGGGCAGATCAAAGGCCTAAGAGGATGGTAGGGAGTACGTCTACCCATTTCTTGGTATCATGAGACATAATAGAGGCTTTGAGAGCTCTATGACATCTCTCTATTTTGCCATTGGCTTGAGGATGGTAAGCTGTGGTATGACTGTGTTGAACACCAAGCTTATTAGACAGCTCTTTAAAGAGCGAGCTCTCGAATTGGCAACCTTGATCTGTAATTATGACTTCTGGTACACTATACCTCGCAATCCAGGTATCGTATAACCTTGCAGCTACTGTGGGAGCTGACATCTCGTGTAGAGGGATTGCTTCTGGCCATCGTGTTGCCCTGTCTATTATCGTTAACAGATACCTGTGTCCTTGAGATGGTGGCAATGGGCCTACCAAGTCCATATGTACAGTTTTAAACCCCTCTGTTTGTTTGAAGGATTTGAGGGGCGAGTGAGTGTGTCTTCCTACTTTGGATTCTTGACAGTTCAGGCAACTGTGAGCCCATTTGTTGCAGTCAGACTTCATTTGTGGCCATAAAAACCTTGCCGAAATTAAATTAGCACTACATCTTGGCCCAGCATGTGACAGATTATGTACACTGTTGAAAGCCAACCTGCAATATTTTACTGGTAGAAATGGCCTATTCTTACCTGTACTGATGTCACATATTAATAAAACATCAGTACCGGGAATTTTTCGCTGTCTCAATTTGAGAGTAGTATCATCGTTCGATAACAACTCTTGCAATTCTGTATCCTTAAGCTGTGCTTTAGCTATTTCAGCGTAAGGTAATTGGACAGGAGCCGAGATAGCTTCGATTCTACTTAAGGCATCAGCTGGAGTGTTAAGTTCTCCACTTATATACTGAATGTCTGTAGTCAATTGACCAATGTAGTCTAATTGTTGTGCTCTTCTCGGTGATGCCGGTTCTGTTTTTGGTGTGAAAGCAGATATCATCCAGGTATGCATATGCAAACGGCAATTCCCTAAACAGTCCATTGATAAATCTCTGGAAAGTTTGTGCTGAGATGCGAAGTCCAAATGGCATTCGAAGGTATTCGAATAGTCCAAAGGCGGTTATAACCGCTGTCTTTGGTACGTCCTGATCAGCCATAGGAATTTGGTGGATTGCCCAGTTGATGTCAATTTTGGTGAACATCGTTTTACCCTTCATGTTCGCGTTGAAGTTCATTATATTGGGGACTGCGTAGCGATCAGGAACTGTTATGGCATTTAAGGCCCTGTAGTCTCCAACAATTCGCCACTCTCCACTTGCTTTTTTGGTCAGGTGGATAGGGGAGCTCCATGAGCTTTTTGAGGGGCGACATACGCCTTCCTCAATGATGCGATGAAAGTACTCCCGTGCAGCTTTGAGTTTGTTAGGCAGTAACCTTCGTGCTCTAGCATGACAAAACTGTCCTTTGGTTTCAATGTAATGAACCGTGTCGTGTTTGTATGCAGGATGCCTTCGAATTG
Source organism: Ericerus pela (assembly GCA_011428145.1). NCBI lineage: Eukaryota > Metazoa > Arthropoda > Insecta > Hemiptera > Coccidae > Ericerus > Ericerus pela. The sequence goes on along the minus strand of WOFM01000636.1, from coordinate 233,427 downwards.
ATGGTTGAGTGACTCTAGGATAGTCAGACAGGATCCGTAAGAGTTGTCCGTCGACTTTTGTACAGCTGGATATATTTGTGTCCAGTCTGTAAGCATGCGTTTTGCCATCCACACAATTTTTAGTTTCACTATTGATCAGTTTACCGTTTTTGAGGTCAATGATCAGGCCATAATGTGCAAGAAAATCTGCACCCAGGATCGGGTTTGGAACATCAGCAACCGTGAAGGACCACGTCATTTTTTCCTTAAGTCCGATGTCAACTTTGCTGGTCTCAATTCCGTAGGCTGGAAGGTTTTGACCATTCACAGTACGGAGATAGTATTTTGGAAGAAGTACTTTTTGGTTTTTATTTACTGGCAGTATACTCAAGTCTGCACCTGAGTCTATCAAGTACCATCTCCTATTTGTCCTGTCCTTTATGAACAGGTGGCATGAATGTTTTTCCAAGGGGTCTTTGGCCGCATAGATGGCCCCTCGTTCTAGTTTGACGCTTCCTAGTTGTAGGATTTACCCCACCATTAACACCTGTTGTTGCATTTGGTGGCTTCTGCGCCAAACTGGTTGTGAAAAAAGCAACTTTTATCATCACAATTTCAAGACTGGTTTTTGGGAGATGATGTTCTTGGGAGAGTTGAACTCTGACCCCTGTTATTGGAACTCGATCTTCGGTCTCTGGACCGAGACTGTCGTCCTCTGCTATTGCCACTGTTGTTGTTGTTGCTTCTACTTTTGGATCGTTGTTGCCAGCTACTATTGGGTTTTTTCGAGCTTTGGCTTTTGTTCCGTTTTACTTCATCGGTCAACTGAGCTATTTGGGCTCGAAGTTGAGCGAGTTCTCCAGTCTCTGCAGACACTGCACTGACCACGGGCTTTGACCTGGTGTATTCGAGTGCATTGTCTGCGGATTTTGCAAGGAAGTCTAAGTCTGTGGATGTGTTTATCACGGTCGAACCTACGGCAGCTAGGTATTGCACAACACTTTGGGGAAGTTGTTTGCAAAATAGATTGCCTATGACAGAAGGGTCTACTATATTATCTGCCTTCTACCTCAATTTTGCCATGAAGATTGAGGGTTTGTCATCCCCCATCTTCATACCTCCCATCACACCATCAATAATTTCATTCTTTGTTTTTCCAAATTCATTTTTGATCTTCTTGACAAACCAGGCATATTTGTCATCTTCTGTCGAAGGGCATTCCATGATGTCCAGAATGTGGCGGATTATCTGTGGGGGCATGCCTCCACAGATGTGTAGATACCGCTGGTTCAGAGTTATGTTCTCGGTCTTGAACCTGCTAAAACTCTTACACAGCATGATTTGGTAACCAAACAATAACTAACTAACCTAACAGAGTGAATAGTATGTGTTGGCATGAAAAGCTGGCAGATGGGCTGGACAGGCTGAAAATACGTCGTAACAATAAGAAACATAGGCGAACGGCAAGCAGGCAAAAACGTTTACCATTTAAAGGGAGCGAGGCTGGAGGCAAATACAAAACAAGCCAAAAGTGGCCTCAATATTAGGTTGACATAAAAAAACCTAAAAATAAAAATATGTTGGTAGCTGTGAAGGCGATTCAGTAAGATTTTAAATTGAAGGTAATCGAAGTGAATGAGGCGAAGGCAGACAATAAAAATGACGAGAGGTGAAAAAAAAACATAAATACGTCGTAGGCTTCTCAGTATGTTTTTCGAGTCTGTGGTTTTAGTTCGCATAGTTTTAAGTTTAAAATTTTCAACTTTATTTTTTATAATTCAAATGATTTTTGTTTGAATAAATTAAAATTTTTATCGTAAATTTTATTTCAAGTTCTCTATCGACTATTTTATTTTAGTAAATGTTCTTCTATACGAAACTTAATTATTCGTAATTCAAAAATTGTTCATCAATAATTCTTACACAGTACACTTTTATCAATAAAATTTTATGTCAATTCCAAGGCAATATTTATTCCGCGAAGATTTTCAAGATTTTAATCATTTTCATACTTGATTTTTATATTTTAGTAGGCATCTTTCCATAAACATTCCTAAAAACAATTTTTACAGCAAATTGTTGTAAAATTCAACTCCGGAATTACGAAAAATTTCGCAACATTTCTCCTCCTCTCATCAAAAAAAAAGAAGAAAATAAACAGAAATTTGTTTATTTTAGAACAAAATAATAATTAATTATTCTCCTGTTTTGAAACCAAAACATCTCCAATCTCCTCTAAACTTCACAAACACCAGAAAAAAATAACTCGAAATATTTTTTTAGACCCAAACCAAGTCGTGCAAGAAGATTAATCCGAGTGTGGGCATGCACCCAACAAAAATTATGTTTTCGTATCGTAATGAAATTTTCTACGTTTTGTTCAGGCCAAAGGCATTAAAAAACATATTTTTCGTTCTGGTGTGGCAAAAAATTATTTAAAATATAAAATTCCGAATAATTTTTAAAACTTTTCTTAAAATAAATGTATTTTTTCTGTTCACACGGCAGTTTGTTCTCGATGGTAGTCTCAGACTTAAATAAATATTAAGAAACTCAAAATTATTTTACCAAAAATAGTGGTACAAGGTATTCTACTTCAAGTAATAATTTGTGTAAACGTGAATTAAAAACACTGCGGACACAACCATTGAGCTTATTAATGTGTGGCAGTTGGGTACATTAGAAATGAGCTCAGTGAAAAATTAGTTACAAAATCGGTGTGGAAAATTGTGAGCTGATGAACAGGTACAATGAGGACACATAAATTAACAACAATGTGGTCTCTGAAGTGAAATTATTTGATGATGTGTGCAAAATAGTTAATTTCCAGTAAATTATCAAAAATAAATAAAAAGCTACTTTGGTTTAACATATTATATTTTAAATAGATGAGCTGAAAAGAGATGAACATATGAGGGTATGAGAATTGATTGTGTCAGAGAGATAAGTAGTTATGAAAAATCAGTGAGATGGAAATATATGGAGATTCTTGTAGTGGTATAAGTTGTTCGTATTTTATACATACACATCAGATTATAAAAGTTAGATGAAACATATATGGGATGTACTGACGTAAGTACAGTTACGGGTAATGAGGAGTAGAATTATAATTCATTGTACACTGCGATTTTCCATTGGCCCAAACTTCGGAAAATTTTTCAAAAATATCCATTTCACGCCCAAATTTTATTCCTCGCAATATATCACTCTCAGTTGCTTCGCTCTGGAAGAAAATTCACAGATAATTTGTGGTCCATCTACCATTGGCGAACCCACTGTTCAATAGTAGAGACCAAAAAGATCAAATTGACCTGTACGTATCTACCCACTAACTGTTTGCAACAAGCATCTGTGATCGGATAAAGAGAATGTTCTTTCAGTTGTTTCCAATTGCATCCATAATGAGAAGCAGAAAAAGTAAAAAGTATTCGATCGAGTAAATAAAGACTACTCCATGTTAAGGCTTTTTTTTTTTTAAACAAATATTGAATTTGGCTTATCTACCCTAAAAGGTGCATGTGAACAAAATGTAACACCTGCTGAAAAACAAAATTAAAAGAAAAGAATTCGGTATAAGCGCGGATTTGAACATGGCTCATCCGATTAATAATCAGAGTCCCATCCTAAGAATCCACCAACAAATTTCTCAAACACTTCCCATTTTCAACACATTAAAGAACTCGAAAGTAAAAAAACCTATGACAAATAAAAAATATACTCTATGTATGAACATAAACCCTTCTCTACATATATTATGGAGTGTATTAATCAGTGAAAATGAAATTACAATGAGACACTATTTCTATCAGCTTACATACCATTATTGATACATCGCCCAAAAGTTTAGACCAATCTGTACCCATTTGCAGGTAAATGACAACAGTATAGTGTTCTGGAATCAGGTTCTCAGGTAAAATGGATTTTTGCTTGTTTAGCGACTTCGAAGTTTCACCTGTCTGAACGAGAAAACCCGTCATTGAAAGTATGAAATAACAAATACTTTTCTTCATTTTTATGAAACTTTTCGGTTCGAAAGTACAATAGGTAATGTAAATGCAATGTTCAACTTATTTTAATGAACGTTATTACTCGATCAACGAAACGTGAAATGAAGTCGAAGTTAGTGAACATCAAAAATTGTTCTAGAAAGTAGGTACGGTATTTGTTCATTCTGGGTAAAATACATGATAATAAAACTCAAAAGCAAAAACCACTGTGATTAATTGATGCAGTGTGTGTTGTTAGAAAACATGAAAATACAAAAACACAAAACGAAGACCAAATGTGTTTATTCTTCTCAGCAAATGAATCAAAAGGAAACAGAAAAATCGAGGGCAGCAAGCCAGCCAAGAAAATATAGGTATTTTCAACGAAAAGAAGAACCAAAGGAGGTCGTTGAAAATGAATAAAAGTTTTGTTAAATTTCTCATTTTCTTTCAACTTCGTAGTATTCCTAGTATGTGTGTGATAAACAACAAAGCAAAGATATACCCCCTCCACTTTATTTTTCATCACCATTCGCTCGCTCATTTTTTTACTGTCGTTACTATCTACCCCTTCTTTCACTCTTCACCCTAAAACATTGGTAAAACAGCGATGGTGGACACTTTCACAAACCAAAGGTTGGACTATTTTTAATTTTGAAAAAACTAAATAAAATATAAAAAATACTCAAATAATATATACTATATAGGTATCTTATACGTGGGTACCTACAATGAAAAAATTAAAATATCAAAAATAATTTGGCAGAATACTGGGCAAAAATTACTTTTAAATTGAAGTGTCAAGGAAATTCATGTTGAATTATATTGCGAGGTTATAAAAAACGTATGCTAGCCATCAAATGATTTCTTAGCAAATAAATAAAATAACATTGAGCAGCTGCTTTTCGGACCAGCCTCTTTGGTTCATTAGCAATTTATCTTTTTTGCTCAGTAATAATTCGTGATTTTTTCAAATCATTTCTACGGATGACTGGGTTAGCCGATTGAAACAAAATTTTGCAGAATCTTAGAATAATGATATAATTATTCAATATCTGTTCTCATCAAATGTTTTGAATATTTTCTTACAAATTACGCACTTTAGAACCACTGAAGTTGCAAAAAATTCAATATAATTAATAGGATATGCTTGACTTCGATTCCATCCGGTTGCATCAGAACAAAAACCAGCAGTGTTCATCATTGTCTGGTTGGAATGATTGTACGAAATTTCACTACTACCGTATACAAATTGAGATCTGTACCGAGTTAATAGAATATTCTGTAGGTATAGGTAATATACCTACGCGAATTTCAGCTTATAGTGCGAAAAGTTGGCTGAGATAAAGAAATAAAAACCAAATCTACCTGACCTTGAGTCTTAAAACCTGATCAATTTTAATACCTACGTAGATTTTCTTTGAAAACCTACATAAAACGCTAAAACGAATATCATGGTGTTGATTCTCCTCAAAAAATACATCACCAGGAAACACAAAAACCAGAACACAAAATTAAAACCGACAATTTATTGCAATCGAAAAATTAAATGTATGATTTATGGAGGAAGATGAAAATTAAGGTACATACTAGGTAAATGTCGAATATAGGCGGATTGAGTGATGATTACTAGAAAATGTTTATTGCTTTGAATTTTTTGGTAATTTTTGCCTACATTTCAGATATATAATGCTTGGACGGTCATAAATTTTCAGTAGATGTGCTGATGATTACGACTAATGCTTTATCTCTCTGCAGTGAAGAGAGTTATGAATTACGAGAGCACTCGGGGAGTTTAAGATTTCCCAGTTATTAATCGGATTCAAACAGCCATTCTTCTAACTGGTTTCACATTTATTAAAAATTTAGTCAAATAGAAATCAAATTCCAGCTATAGGACTTCGGTTTCAGATTACTACATGTTTAATCCTGAAAAGTTGAGAATCAGTTTGGCAAAAAATTCAAATTCAAATTCAAAATTTTGAAAACACCAATGATTGATTAGAAATTCTATGGATGTTCTGATAATTTAAACACCATTAATTTATCATGTTCCAATAGTAAATCCACCAGTAATTGATCGTGTTTCACTAATTAATCCATTAATCCACCATAACTTTGCAAGTCATCATTTTCAGAATTTTTACCAAACAATGCGTATCTACTACCTACAATCGTCCTTATGAGAGCAGTCACAGCTGGAAACATGCCACCTAGTTTCAGTTATCTTTAAGCTACTGTTATTCTAGAATTAAACTATTTTCAAAAAAAAAAAAAAAAACAGAAGAAATATTTCCAAAAATATAAAAAAACCTTTCCAGTAATCACCAGGAACCTTCTTATTATTTTTTCCTCCTTATTTTTGTTTTGGGCTCATCTGAAAATAAAAAAAAATGTAGAGATAAATAAATTAATAGAATATAAAAAATCAACAAATTATTGTTTTAATAATCGATCAGTGGTCAATATTTATTTCTTTTTTTGTATTTCTTGCTCCAATAATTAATCCAGCTTTCAAAATGTAAAATTGACTGCACTGAGTTGGTTGAAATATAAGTAGGTTTCCACCTATATCATCAGATTCGTAATTGCACACTGAAAAAGTACCACTTGTAACGTATATTTTCTATATTTTCGTCTATTTTTAAATATGATGAACATATTCGTCAACACAGTTTCAAATACCAAAAATGCAGGTATTCATCAATAAACAAAACATCCTATATCTCTTTGTAAACAAGCACTAAATTACTTGTATTTAATTTTATGAATGTAGATATGTCTGTACATTCATGACCTCATTTTGCCTGTCCCTCGATTATATCACGAGTTAGCACAACCCTATAATAACAAGTCCCTACTTCACTTAGCCTATCCATCACGTACACTTACATACCCTGAACGGTTATATAAACCCTCGATTCGAAGGAATCGTTATCAGTACCTAGTACTTAGTATACAGTACTACTAGTTAGCTTTCTAATAGACAGTCTTTATCTAAAGGGTTTAAATCCCAAATGTTCAACCTAGTTTATAGTGTTTGAAATATTATTTAATGTACTTGTGTCGTACAAATTATTATTTTATTAAAAGTGTTAAATCAATCTTGTGTTTTGAAATATTAATGAGTCTCTCAAATACATTAAGGTCCACAATAGATGTGGATGATAAATTAATTATTTAAACTATTATAGAGGCATTAATACTTTTCTAGTATTAACTACCTTGTGTATGGTGTTGAGATGCCTGACCTATAATTTTCCTAACGTAAGATACGTCTTCTCCCTTCACTACTACCCCATTTTTTTCAAAATATCTGTTCTCCTGACGGCAAAAGATGCTCGCCAAATTATTTTTCTTTTGCAATATGATTTTTTCCTTCACAGTAAAATTCGATCGGCAAATTAATTTTAGAAACATTGCATAAGAATTTCCTTATATAAAATCATATTGCGCCAAGTATTTTCTCTCATACGTGGCTAGGCTACACAGTTTCAACTTGTTTAGCCTGTCCGTGTTCTCATTATTCGCCACTTAGCCTAGCCACAAATCTCGTACATTGATACAATAGCCTATGTCATGTACCCATAGCTGCTTGCCTAACATTTGGCGGTCCGTTCGGTTGCTCGCCTAAACAGACCAAAAAAATACGTTAAATTCAAACTATTGCAGCAGCCGAAATATTTTATCTTTATTCCACAGGTGATTGGCTGTATTTTGGTGGTGTGAGAATGTACAAGACGATGCAATTGGTGGTGAGTTCTGGGGGGGGAATTTCTCTCGATGCTTGGCGCAATCCTTATAGTTTAGCCTATACTTTAGTTGAATTTTAACAGTCGGATCGCGCCGTGTAGAGGTTTTTGCCTCAAAAGTGTTTTTTGGCCACCTAATTTTCACTCAAAAATTTAGAAAACTTACTCGAGGGGCCTGCCCTCACCGTTTAATGTTACCATTATTTATCGCGAATTGTGTATAAAATTTTCCTTGCTTTCAAGGTTTTATGCCTATTTTTGGAATTTACGAAATACTTGAAATTTAACACTTTTCCTATAATTTTGTCCATTAGGGTAGCCAATTCGTAAAGTATTTTTGTGTTAATCGAAATTAAAAATACTTTGGCCTTCAAGGTCAAACTTGAACTTTGGCTTCAAAATTCGAAAAAGGTCACAGAGGGGTGCAGAAACCGCACCTTCGCAGTGGTCCTGCAATTAACCAGATAGAGGAGCAGAAGCAGAGCAGAGGAACCAGTCTGTTGCAATTTACTTCAACTTTTTGCTGTTTTTGCCTACACCAGTGTTTGTCAGCGGGGCTACAACAGCCGGAGTGACAAGAGGCATTCCAGAACATCACCACCTGAATTTGCATTGTCTCAAGGCCGCTGCAGAGCTCTCATGGAGGATCATTAAATATATGGTTTTTTCTATTACTCTGTTTTGGTCACTCTTTTTTGGGAATCAAAATGTAATATGATAGCCTAATAATCAGGCATGTGGTGGGAGGGGGTGGTTGGTTATTCTGGCAATTGGGGTATCTGCCTTAAATTGGTGAATTTTCCTTTTTCTTCCTTTTTGTCCATTCCTACTCTTGGCCATGCAGGGGATCCTATACTTTACCTGCCTTTCTGTTGGCTCTTTTTTTTTGTTTGTTGTGTGTTTGGTTTTTGTGATATTTTCGGACGTCACAGTGTAATACTGAAAGTGATTCTAACTTGGTACTTTACCACCTCTTTTGGCAGTTACACTATTATAATACAAAACTAGAATTTGAATTCCATTTCTCACAATAAAATTAATTCAACAGTGACTTTTCTTGAAAAATTCTTTCCAATTTTTGTAAATCACTAAAAATTTTAAAACTCATAGAAACCATTTTTTTCATAACTCCAAATTATTCCCGAAAAGTCAAGGTAAAATATTCAAGGTATGTTTTACACCTTATTATTATGACGATGTCAGATCTGGAAATAAAGGTGAACCAACTTCCTCTTTCTCTATAGTAAATTTTTAGATCATAAATGGTTGCCTCTACGATTTTAATATTCTATGTACGTACCAGGTGTATCAATTTTTTTGAAAAAACCGAATTGGAAGAAATAAATAAACTCTAAGCCATTTTAATATATTTGTGACATATTCTAAACAAGGGTGTAAGTAGAAACCAGCTAGGAGGTTAACAGGCAGTGATATAATTAGGAATTTGCGTAAATATGCCGCCTTCAACTGCAAGAGGGCTGTTATCAGGATTGACCTTTGGAGGGGGTTTTATAGGATGACAAAACAATTATATTTTTTGGTGTTTCTGGGTTCTGGAACATTCACGTGGGTTGTTCTTGTTTTTTAGTTAGATGGGGAAGTTTTTAATGACCCCAGTGAATACATGAGGCCTTGACATTGAGGCGTCCGAAATAGATTGCCTTGATTTAAAAGGCAATTTCAAATCGAGAGCTCATAAAGTCAACCTTTAATGTATAGTGGTGTTTAAATGCTAATGACGTCACAATGTCCTAAAGTTAGGGCATCATGCAGCCGAAACACCGAATCGAGGGGTCTTGAATTGTGTTTTCAAGACATTTTATTTTTTTTGACTTTGACTATGTCCTACAGCTGAATTCTTCTTGACTTGAATTAAACTTCTTCGTACACGGCAGAATGCAGCTTACATTTGTCTTCATACTTCAGCAAATTAATATGACGAATCAGCAATAAGCTAAGTTGTACGGATAGGAGAGCCTAACAAAGTTTCGGTCCATACAAGGTTCGAAACTTACAAAAACAAACAGCAGAATTATTTTGATAAAGACTATAATTACAAAAGAACCATAGTGTCAACAAAGTGGAATAAAGCAAAGTGTGTAGTGGAAAAATAAAAAGTTAAAAAAAAAGCTATTATAGACAACAAGTGAGGGAAACCATCAGAAAGCTGTTGTGTCTTCACCTAATTGTGTGTCTTCATGAGTGATGGTTTTGTTGTGTAAAAGACTCCTAATATGAAACTTTAGGTCTCGGAGCTTTTGGAAAAAGTGAGGGTGAGGTGAGAAAATAACTAACATAGATGGAGTCAAATCCACTATGCGCAAAAAGGGCTCGACGCGGCCTTTAAATGACAGAGCAAGGCAGTCATCTTGAACCAAGCTTGTCTTAAAGTTGTCTTCAACACACCAAATTTCCCTCCTAACAGATGCCAGGAGCTCCATCTGATCGTATTGATGACTAATATCTTCACCTCATAGGTGTTTTTAAAAGATCACCTTGAAGTGTGATGTACAACTGGCGAAACTAGAAAGGACTTATGTGTCGTCACTACTGATCCTTCATGACGAAAGAACATCCCTAATTTGCCTTTTGTCTTCAACTGAACCTATCTTGAATTCAACTACCATCCTAGTTGTCTTCAAAATAGACCAGATTGAAGTATATTCTACATCTCGAAGATGGTACACTTATCAAATTGTCTAATGTGAGGACTTAAACGTACGACTTGTGACTTGGACCTGCTACTATCCGCCTACAAAAGAAGGACTCATTTGCAAAGACAAACCTAGTACCGGGTGTCTCCAGTGCAAAGCAAAAAGCAAGAAAGTGATTTAAAAATTAGAATTTGTGTTTGCAAATCAGTTCTTCTTGTTAAGGAAATTTCCCCACTTATTGTCTGTTAATTGCCTTCAAACATGCGATGTCGATAACATAAAAAGCGAGAGGAATTACCAAATATTTACAGCCAATGAAATTACAGAAAGCAGAAATATATATACGTTGACATATAATAGACAAAAACGCACGTGGATGACTGATAAAATAAAATATAATAAAATATTAAATGACTGCAAACCTCAAGCAAAGCGTGGAAAGACCGGAGATAAAACAAAAAGGTTGGCTGCATTCATGTCCGTTGATGGGTTTTTACTTCTATTCAATTCGTCTTCATCTAATTTATATCTCATGGCGCCAGTTTGTCGGATCAAACCAAATTATTGTCTGAAATTTTCTGAATTTGGAGGAGTCGTTACTGAAATAAAATGCATTATAATTGCCTTAAAAAGAATCAGATTTTATTTCTGTCTTCCCGTCTTCATCTTAATATGAGTTCAAATTCGGATAATATAATGTCCGAATTCGAATTTTGTCTCTCAAAAAATTGTCTGAAATTATGACGTCATTATTTTGTCTTATTTTTGTCAAAAATAATTTTTATTTTAAGGTCCAGATCTCGGACTTCTCAACATACGGTGTAAATTAATGTCCATTTGTAATTTTTCCATTCCTAAAATTCAACTATCTGGGAATGAGTATCCCCTTGTCCCTCTAGTTGCCCTATTAGTAACAAGCAAATTTGAAGGTCCAGTCACAGTCGCTTTTACTGGCTGTGCAAAAATCAGTCATTGAAAATTTTCCGATGAAATTAACTAAAGAAATTTATAATATGTTCAAGATAAAAAATATTATCCATAGTTAGCTTTTTTATACTACTTAACTAAAAATAAGTAGATTTTCTTTAAAAACCTACTTAAAAATAAATCATGCTGGATAGCCTAACTTTTTCTCGTTGTTTCTTCATTTCTACATATCACGGATATCAGAGATGAAGATAAACATCCACATTTTTTTCTTTTCTAACTGCCCTTTTTTTTTATTCTAAAAATCCAGGTGGACAATTGCCCCCTTCCTCAAACTGGCTACATTCTTGATTCCAACAACTAACTATATCAAATTAAAAATCGATGATTTAACTTCTGGTGGACACTGAAGTCTATGATTTAGGGCACACCAAAATTAAGAGCATGCCATGTTTCAAATGTCAAACCAGTACATTGCATTCTCTTAGTTTTGAGTTACACATAATTTACTTCTTGCAACACCCACCCCAAAAACAGCCTTTTTGTCGAGTATTAACTACACTTATTTAAAGTAAGAGAATTTACCATAATGTTGAAAAGAATAATTACACGCAGTCGCCGTTTGGGACTGGCTTAGATTATTAAATCACTGTCCTGTACATGTATTCGCACTGTGTTTAATCAGACATTATAAAATTTCTGCACTTCCAGATTTCGTGAAAATTTGATTGTCAAGTTCCCACTTCAATAATTGAACACAACATTTCAGCTTTTAAACATAGTTACCTCTCTTACTTCAATTAGCGATTCATCATTCTCTATTTAAGTTAAGGAGCTGGGGTTCGTGTTGCTGGAAAGAAAATAAAATTTAAAAATTTCAATTTACTCTTGTAATCACCTTTAGCTGTTTGAAAATGAACAAAGAAAAAAAAACACAAATTAGTGGAAAATTGTCCGGGTTTTGGAACCAAAAATCTCTCCTTATTCACTTAATGACTTCTCAGTCAGTATTTAAGCTAGAGAGCCGTTGGCATTTTAGTAAATAAGAGATCATTTTGTCGACTTCGCTTGCATATTTAATTTTTTCATCTTTAGCTGCATGAAAATTAATGAACAAAAATAACGAAAATTAATAGAAAATTGGTTTTGTTTTTGAAACCAGAAAGCTTGCCTCTTTGAATCAATTATTCCTCCTCCTCTATTTAAACTAGAAATCTGGATTTGGTACTACTACTGGAAAGAAGAAAAAATTTACCTAAATTCCATCAACGGTTCAAAACGAAAGAAAAAATGTAAATGAAAAGAAAATTTGCTCCCTTTATATTGTTTAAATTTATCAATTTTCAAAGAAGGATTTATTGGTAAAATTTCTTTGAGGGAGGATGTTGCAAAAAATAGTATGTGACACACGTGCGAATCGGGTGATTGCTACTCATGTGATTTGCATTACTCAGCTTCGGTTCATGCTCCAAGGATCTCAATCATATCAAAATAGCCTAATTTACAACAAATATTTAATTGAGCGCATGATGAATTGGCCCCCTACAGGGCATCAATCGATTCCACGCCTGTACCAGTCGCTAATATTCATGTTTTTTTTGGTATATCTCTATGTATAGGTAGTTATTTTTGAGGGGGGTGTTGATAAAAATTTTGAAAGTTTTTTTTTATGGTGTGTGTGTTTGCTTGTGAATGTGAAGTGAATCTCTTTGAATGGAGATTCCTCCCTCTGTATTTTGTTTATGCTTTACCCAAATGAAAAATGAATTAATTTTCTCGTGAATTCAGATTAAATGCTCCATAAAAGTTTTTAAATAAGTAATTCTTCTTTTTTACCTTTTTAGTTGGTACATTTCTGCTTCTCTAGTCACTAGCATGTTCCTTCATGGAAATGCATTGATTGTGCAGTTTCATTATAAGTAAAATAACCTCTTCTGCCAAAAGTAGGGAATAGTATATTATACACCAAGGTTTGAAAGTAAGGAATTACACGCGAGGGCAAATCTGCAAAATGAGCATAGCAAGTGAGCATCTCCCGAGTCATGTAAATTCACTTTCAAACTTTGTTGTGGAAGATATTTTTTATAATTAATGATCAGAAAGCAACAAAATAATTAATAAGCAATTTTAATGAGAAAAAAATAATCAAAATAAACAGATATAGTAATACTGACTGCCATACCTCAACTGGCTTGTGTAGCTTAGTGGTTAAGAAGCGTGTATTCTAATATGAAGGTTGCAGGTTTAAATGCCTGCGTGGGTGGTTAATTTTTCTAAAAAATTTTAATTCTAAATTGGGAGAAATCACTTTATTTTGAAGTTAACATAAATTCACAAATGACAAGAAATACTTTTCGCCTGAAAAATGTGATTGTAAACATTGCCTTTCTGTTCATGTATTATAAAAAAAATATTTCAGGCAACACAGGTGACTTTCTTATCTTTATAAATTGTGTTGTTCTACATTTTGCTTGGAAACTACTGAATAAATAGGTATCAAACTCCTGTCAGACCTGGTCCAACATAAGAACAACGTCTTGTGAAAATTTAAGCAGAGGAGACTGGGGCTGGTTGTCTCACTTTTTTTTTATCAGCTCTGGAAAGAAAATGAATTCAGTTACGAAATGCAGAATAAGCTTAAACAAAGGTTACATGCTTCAGTTGTCATTTAACATAGGTTAGCACCATTCTATGAATCAGGAATCAAAAAGATTGAAAATTTCATTTTGAGACAACTGACCTAAGCTAGGGTTGGTTGTCTCCAGGCTGGGGTAAGTTATCTCATGAGAAGAACATATAATTAGAAAATTATGGATTTCTCAGAATCTTGATGAAAATGACTTCAAACATTGTAAAAAGAGAAGGGAATGTTTTAAAATAAGGAAAAATTATAATAAATTATTTCAAAAATTAATCATTTATTCTAACATCATTGTCAGATTCAAAATCACTATCACAATTATTACAAATGAAATACAGCTGACCTAAATTACAACTGCATCGTTTATGCACCCATCTTTTACATTGATTACATTGAATCCATTGTACGTTTGGAGCACTATTCAAAAATGGCTCGACATAAATGATACAGAAAGAATTGATATCCACCAACTCTTCTTCTTTGTCATTTGACCTACGGCTACAAGATGGATAACTCAACTTTCTGGCAGACTTCACTTTTTTTTTCAACTTTTGGACTAGGTTTTTTTTTCTTAAGCTTACGATTTTCTATTTCATTCTTCTCTGGTGTGTCTGTTAGAACAGCATACTATCAATTTTGTCTAGTAATTTTTGTTTTTCTTGAACCAGCCTTAGGTAAGGTTCTTATCTATTCTGGTGATTTTTGTTTCTGAGGTAGGGGTTGTTTAAAATTTAAGCCTGATGAGGTAAGGGAGTTGTTTCATCAGCGTGAAACTTGAAATTTTCATTATTTTTTACAATATTTTCAACATTCTCTTCAGCAGTTGAGCTATCTTCCAGTGGTCGATCAGTTAGAAAAGTTGCTTTGAAATCATCATCAGAGAAGACATTTGAATTAAAAGGAACAATTCCAGTTGCTCTAAATGCTGACTTAACATTACAAATTGAAAATGCCAAGTACATGACATTATCTAGAATCTGTGGGATATCATAAATACTAGTTGTGACGCCTTTATGGTTTGTCAGTCAAGCATCTTGTGAACTATAAAAATATTCTTTCAGTGGTCCGTAAACAGATACGTCCAATGGCTGAAGTCAATGTAAACAGTGATGAGGAAATAAGAGCACTAGTTCTTGCCATACTTGTTGCCTCTGGAGATTGAATCGATAAGTTAGAATTTCATTTCAGAAATGAAGTAAACCAATTTGGACCAGCTTGTTTATTTTTATTTTTTTCATTTTTCAGGAATGGGTATGTTATTCTCTTTTGCGTATTCATATACCAGTTTTCAATCATTTTTAGGACATAATCCAAAGTAGATATCGGCACATTTCAGAATATAGCTAGCAAGTTCATTTTCAATTTCCAATGAGAAGACTTGTTGATTGTTTCTATAACTAAATTTATCATAAAATATTAGAATGTCAATTCATGACCTAATATAGAATTGTAGTTTAATGATAGTTATATACACCCAACAAGAGTTTCCTCTGCATTAGGATCACCTTTTATTTCAGCTTCACTAAATTTATCGCAATATCGCCTCAGTGTTTTCCTATTAATTTCAAGTTTCTTCGCAGCACTCCTGTAAGAATACCCATCTTGTTTTACTGGTCGAGCAGCCTCCAACATCCTTTCACTGCTAGTAGTACCTCTGTCAGTTTTACCTTTGAAGTTTCTTACCATTTTCCTACAAAATAACTATGAAAATGATGATAGTTGTTTAAATTATTATAATGAGACAACCAGTCCCAATCATTTTGAGACAATGTGCCCCATCAGCTATCATGTTACTATACTTCTTCCATAAAATAACAAAATAACGAAAACTTCAATTTCTTTATATGAATATGTAGCCGAATAATAACTACTTACCGGAATATATTTGTTCTCTCATCCAATTAAATTGTAATACATCAAAACCAAAAATAAGAAGTCAAAATATTCTTTTTGGAGTTATCAAAACCAACCATATCATACAATATTCCCAAAAAGGCGAGTTTTATGGAGTGTAATGTATGAAAAACATGCTGATCACCCATGTGACATGACTGACATTACTGACATGACTACAGCATCTAGAAGTCTTTTACACAGGTAAAAAGATGAGTGAGACAACCAACCCATGAGACAAGCAACCCCGGTCGCCCCCATTTCACTTTCTAATTTTTTTCAATACTGCAAATGAAAAATTTTCTCCAGCAATATCTTCTTTCCCAGTTTTCTTAAAAATTTCAGAACGAATAGGTGTCAAACTCCTAACCTCTACGAGACTACCATACATATTATAGGAACAATACATCATTCTTGAAAATTTTTGTCTCACACCTTCTACGGTTTTTTCAAAACTGTGAATACAAATTTTGGGTGATACATATAAAATTATGTACATATACATATATATTATACATAAAAAAAAAATTTGGTGAAATGGGAAAATGAATACTTAACGTGTTGAAAATTAAAGATGCGTTATCGATATACGGGTTAAATACCACTTACATGCGAAGATTTCCTTCACATTATTAAAACCTTTTATTTTACTCACTACTGCGATTTTAAAATTTACCAATACTGCAGTCAGCTTTCCGCAATAAAATAATATTTATTTCGGATGAAGCTAAACCCCCAAAAAATAAATAAAAGCTTATCTTTTAAAAACGAATTTTTAACGTAAACTTATTTGTATTTCTATTAGGTATACTGCCTGAAAACCTTGCGCACAATTGATGCAGGCTCAGTGCATACTTTACGCACTTGTATCACAAGTAATTATTTCATTACTTTCGATACCACACTGTGTTATTGCTATCGGATATTTGGGGATGTAGAAATGTCCTAATCATCTTGAAGTAGTTTTTAAATGAATAAATGAATTAAACTAATTAAATAAAAACACGTAATTACTGTACCATCTGTAAAGGTTTATATTTTAAGAAAAGTACAAGATGATGTTTACTCTATAAACGAAGTACAAAAACTGACTGTGATAAAGAAATAAAATAGAAAGGTAGTAACGTAGAAACCATATTGCCAAATAGTACTCAGACAATAATTATATTCTCAAAACTTCCTTCTTGTGTGAATGACGACATTGGCTCCAATGATTCTTGATTTCCAAATGACTGATATGCAGCAATATTCTAATATTTTTGTCTTTGGTAAGTTGGTACAGTAAAAATTTGGAGAAAACTACGAAATGGTAAAACTCCAATTTGATCAAGAAGGGAAAAACATAATCTTTTAGTTTTGCTTGAGGAAAAATTGTAAATACAGTAAAAAAAATTCATAAGCAGAATTCTTTATCATCTGTTTCTCCTTTATATAATTTCTAATTAATTTATTTTCCACTAATTACTCTCCATTATATCTCCAATTTTTCTCGAAGAAACTCTCTCTTGTTCAGATAAAACTTCGATTTTAATTAATTATATCAAAAATATGACTATAAGGAAATACAAAGGAGTTATTTTAATCTCCTTCAGCCATCATAAGACAACTTAAAGAACTACGTATATATAAATAGTTTATCACTCTCCTTATAATAATCTCCAAATGAGTTATATGTTCACACAGAAACGCATATTAATCGACTATAGGAACACACAAAAACTTTCCTGGGGTCGAATTTGAAAAGGAACAAAAACAAATATAATAAACAAAATAATAATCAAAAATAATGTGGTAGTCACGATTCTCCGGTATATAGGTAATCTCATTTTTCTATCATTTTTCTGTAAATAACAATGGAATAAATGTTAATGTCCTTATAGTCATATTTATTTCTCTTTATATCAATCATTCTAAGTTTAATTATTGAATGTTGTCCTCCTTATTTAATATTAAATTAGCAAGTTTCAAGAAAGTTTGTTTTTTCCTTTTATGGAAAATTTAACTGTCTTACTTTTGCGAAATTTTATTCTAAATTTAAATTTATATTATTTTTATCTCATGTCACAACTGAAAATTATCCTTTCTCGTTTGGATCTATGCCATTTGTAGGTCATTAGATTTCATAAATTTCTCACATTACTGTAACTGCTTTAATGCTTTTTCTTTCTTTAACTACATTCTGTTCCTCAAACTTTTGGCTACGTGTTATCTTATAGATTCTTGCTATTCGTCATCATCTTCACAAAGTCCTGCGACTGGTGGTCCCAAATTAACAAAGTTTAGGGTATGTGAATTTAGTTTTTGAGCGTTGTCCCCTAAGGTGGCGTGTTCCGTTGTTAGGTATTTTATTTTCACATACTATGCATCATTCTCTCTGTCTCACCTCTACATTCTTTGTTATTTTTCTTTTTAATTTAGGAATTTATACTTCTAGAATGATGTAAGATATTATGTTGTTTTATTTAAATTATTATTTGGCCTCATGATAATTATCCAAAATTATACATATATATTATTTTGTTTGTATGGTATATTATGTTTTGTCTCTTTAGACACTACAACTCCTTGGATGAACCAAAATGATTTAAAATGAGAGAATTACCTGTGCCCCACATCTTTTATGTCCTTTCTATCGTGGCTCCGCCCACGAGGCACCAGCGCACAGGCGATGCGCCGGAGTTCTCCCACTACCTCCGGTAGTGGACATACTGGTGTTGAGGCAACGCCAGTTGTGAGGAACATGTACGAGGTACAGGTGTGTGACTCCAACAACATTTTATTGTCTCCTGGATGTTAAACACATTATATATAAGACTACCCACTACATGGTAGCAAGAGCACTGTATATATCCCCCGAATTTTCGTAATTCGCTTTGGGAATCATGAATTTTCGTAAATCGCCTATAGAATTGTTTCTAACAAAAAAAAATGAATTTTTTCTAATTCATAAAAAAAACCCAAATACGCTTCCACTCGAAAATTCGTTTTCGCCTAACTCTCAAATTTAATAAGAAAATTTTCCTCGGAAATGAACTTTTCTTGTAATATTATTTAATCCTTACAGATTAACAGAAAAATAATTTCTGTATTCATTTTTAACGCACCTACAATCCTAGAGATTCGTCAATAAAGAATAAGGTTTAAATTAAGTAAATTTTGACAGCTATCTTTCTTTTATTCATTGTAAAATGCGACGAAAAAATTATTACTATAATTTTCTCGCCGCCCCCAGCATTATGCTGACGAAATAATTCAGTTGAATTTTATTCTTGTCATAAGTCCGATAAAAAAGAATTCGTAAAAATTCGGTAAAAACGGCCGACAAAATATTAACGAAATTAATAATTTCGATATTCTCGTTCTTACAACGAAGTTTTTTTCCTCTCCCTATTTTTTTTTTCTATACGAAAATAATAACCGATGTTTCAGAACACGCACAAACTTGCACGAAACAATCATCATTTTTTTTCGCTTCGAAAAATATACGATTTCTCGTGAATCAAGGACACGAGCGAACTATAATGATACGCCCCTAAATACGACTATTGTATTGTCTTGGCGTGATTCGTATAAAAAAATCCCTCGATATCTAGATATCGCCCGCACACAAACGTAAGAATTTACGTAACCAACATAAAAAGAATACCAATACATACGTAATGTAGATGGTATGCTGCAACGGCAGCAACAGCAACAGGCAACCAAATTCTGCACGAGGACGTATATGCGCGCTAAAAATAGACACAGACATCGTCCTTCGAATTGACACTGTTTCGCAACAAGTGCATGCTCTCAATTAGTATTCTATGAATTCCTGTTTTTTGCCTTTCTAATTAGTTATTTGTTGTTGTTTTCTTTTTGTGATTGTTTTATTTATGTTACGCAATCTTTTACTTTGTGTGGCCAAATTATATTTTATTCTCTTTTGCTTTTATGCATAATTAAATCGAGATTCGTTTCAAGTATCCTGCCTTTTACATACTAGTGTAGTGGGCATCGTCTATTTTATAGAAGAAACAGAAGAAACTCGAATTCAGTAAGTTTCGACTTAACAATACTTATTAATTTTTCCATAATTCATAATTATGTTTACATACCTAGGTATATGGCCATCTCATCTTAATGATGTAGAATTTTTTTTGAAATATTACTGGCAAATGAATTATGCAAATTCGTGATACAAAACAGCCTGTTTTATGATTTTTTCCTTTAATAATTTTTAAAGCTAAAATATTTTTGCCTCAATGAATAATATTTTGAAAAATAGGCATAAAACTTAATTCAGTGAATTTGTATTATTTCGTGAACCTAAAACGGCCTGTCGCCCCAGGGTCACGCTCAAATTTTTTTCAAACAAAAAACTTTACCTGTTTGACAATTTTCCTATGAAAAAAAACGAAATCTGACTGATTTTACATGACTATTTAGAATTTTTCGAAATTTATGAAAATATTTCCTGTATTATCCATATAGCTAATTTCTTTTGCATCATTGGATAATGGTCAGATAAACATACATATTTTTTATGCATAAATACTTGTTTTTTCATTCTTAGTGAATTGTATCTGGCGTGACTAAAATACGTCTTATCGTACTAGGGTCACGCCCGATTTTTTTTTTGGGCATCTCCAAAATAAATAATTTTTTTTATTATTATTCTTAGTGAATTGTATCTGGTGTGACGAAAATACGATTCATCGTACTAGGGTCACGCCCGATTTTTTTGGGGATATTTCCAAAACACGCATTTTAACGAATTTGGCTAATTCTGTGTATTCGCGAATAAAAAATGTATATTCGCCCCAGGGTCACGCCCGATTTTTTTTCTGAGCCTAAACACTTGAAAAATTTACGAATTTTGATGAAAAATTACTTCGGTAAAAATTAAACAATTCGTCACCTTTGGATAACAAAAATATATTATTTTTGCAAAAAAAAAAAAAAAATTTTTCGATCCGTATTAGAAGAACCTAGCGTTTTTTCCTTACGCGTAATCAGAGTAGGCAATTTCCGTATACACTTGAAAACATTATGTCCGCTAACCCTTCCGAATTAGAAATTCGTAACATTGACCTACATTTTATTTAGGTCAATGCTCTCGTAACCTAGATTACGTATAAAAATAAATTTTTTCTCTTACAAAAAAAAAAAATTTTTTTTTCCTTTTTCCATATTGATGTAAACGAATGTTATTACGATATATGACGAATACTTCGCGTATTTTTTCAAATTTTTTATCTGGCTGAAATGAAAAATTTTTTTTTTCTTTTCTTTCATCTCTTTACAGAACATTAATAGATATGTCTCAAGAGATTCAGCCCGATAACTTGCCACCCATCCTCGATGATGAGATCGATCTTAATGATCCCTATGCCCTCTTGAATCAACAAGAAGGTGATATTGATGTCCCGGACCTTCCTACAGAAGATGAGGATCAACATCTTCATACAGATGAAGAAGATCATCCGGTTGAACAAACTAGTAATGTTGATCCCAATGGATCCGAACATACATCTCTAACGTCATCTGAATCTTACCATTCTGGAACAGCATACTCCCAAATTTCCGAAATTGAAAATTTCAATGGAACCATCGAAGATGTAAAAACTTATTTGATCACCTTGGAGAATATTCTTCAAAAACCTCTGGATCAGAATACGGATCATGAAGAGGTACTTTCAGAAATCTCCGCCATAAATATGTGCATAGACGATCTGCAACATATTCCCAAGGGAACCACGAAAGAGACAATCCTTTCAGCCAAAAGTTTGGCTAGAAACCTGGTAGTGAAAAAATCAAGGATTTTGAAAAAATTCCATACCACGGTTTCTAGTAAACAGACTACAGAATCTGTTTCTGATTCTGCCGCTGATGCTGCTGCAGCCAAGAAAAAGGCTGAAGAGGAGCAACAGCACCAGCAAAAAGCTGAGGAAGAACGACAGCGTGCAAAAAGGGCCAAGGAAATTGCAAAAGAGTTCCTTGAAACTCGAGCACAATTCGCCACTATCACTCAGCAGTATAGGCGAGTGGATGAAAAACTCAAAACACTCGAATATACTGTTGAGTGGGAGTTGAGAATGTCGATTGATGAGTTTGAAAAACTCCACCTTCCTCGTGAAGAGACCTCAGCATCGGCTGCTAGAGAAGAACGTCCTTCTCTGAAGACTTCTTCTCAACCTTCTACATCTGCTGTACGACAGAATCTAGATTCCAGTACAACGTCGAAGGGACGACAACAGCCAGTTGTCATTGACAGTAGGAAAACCATTTCTAATAAACGTAGTTTACAACAAATGGCTAATGGAAATTCTGCTGAAGTTGAGAGCAATCACAATCCAAAAAGGATTAGAGGTGAGCAATCTCAAACTTTGGCAGAAGTTCCATTACCTACTCAATTGAATGATTGTTCTTCAATTGATAATGCTTCAATACCTCGTGTATTGGAAACAACTGTTTCGCAAACTAGCATTCCTTTAATAAATATCGATTCTTTTAATCAGATCCCTAAATGTTGGGAACATGAACCACAGATTCAAGTAGAACAAGGTTTTTCGAATCTGAAACCCCCAAAATTTTATCTTGAAAAATGGAATGGGGAGATACTTAGGTATCCAGGGTTCATTAATGGTTTTTTTCTCTATGTTCATCAGAGACAAGATATAGCCATACCCCAAAAAATTAATATTTTACAGGGTGCGCTGCCTAAATTTTTATGTGATAAAATTAGCCATTTTTCACCTGATAAATTGGGATATGACCAGCGCTTAAAATTTCTACATAGTCGTTATGGCAATGAATCTAAAATTCGAGCTGCCTTATGGGAGGAAATTACTGCAATTTCAACAACTACGAATGACATTTCTTCCATTCAAGATGGATTAGATTCTGTTGTAGTTATGATAGAACGCTATCGTATGGTTTGCAAAACAGTTGATGAAGAACAACTCTTCAATATAATTGTTAAAAAATTCCCGCCCAGGTCTTATTTAACTCATTTAAAAACAAATGAAAGAAATGTTAAATATTTATTCGAAGCACTTCGAAATTTTATTTCAATACAAGAACTTCGTGAACCAACTTGTACTTTGGTACCGAAAAAAGTTAATATTAACCAAAATAGTAAGCCTAAAGGCAGACAAAATTTTGCAGTCATTTCAAAAGAAATTGATAAACCTAAAAAAAGAAAGGATAAATCCAATCTTAATCAAAGGAAAAAACGTCTGAATCTAGATTCAACTGAAGATGTTACTTCTTTTCTTTCTACAGGTATGTTGGGACCAGTTCTACGAACTTCTAAGGGGAAGGAAATTCCAACCAGCGTGTTGAGGACCAACCCCACTCCCACCCAAGGAAGATGCATCTTCTGCAATGGGCAACATCACAGTCACCTTTGTCTCCGAGTCAACACCTTGGAGGCACGTAACAAGTTTTATGAGGAGCATCAACTCTGCACTCGCTGTGTTAGGAAACACCCTGGCACAGCGATATGCAGAGTTGCACCTCCGATCCATTGCAAATGGTTAACGTGCCTTGCAACGGATCACCATACTAACTTGTGCCCTAAGGTGAACTATCCGGTTACACTTCCGCTTGTTGAAGTATGGAAGGATAGCCTTATCGCCTATAAAGCACAGCTTCCAGATAAGTGTACGTATAATGATTCAATAAATCTTGCACCAGAAACAAATGTTTCATCCCAGAGTATTAATTCCTCTGTTTCTTCACAGATCAGAAATGATTCAATGAATCTGGAACTCACGGTACCAAAATCCAATCAACCCCTAGGAGCTGAAGGATTACCAGTTTTAAGTGAGTCAAAAACTTTTTTTACTAATAATAATACTTCTGCGCATTATTTAACATTCTTGTCGTATGTTCATGCATCACACTTACCAAAACCCGTAAAAATTAATGGATTTTTTGATAGTGGAAGCAAAGAAACATACATTTTCCATACTTATGCAAATAAGTATCTGAAATTGAATTTCTCGGAAAATATAGAATTAATGCGATTTAAAGGTCTTGCTAACCAAAAATCAGAAATTTTTAGATCCCATAAAGTATCTTTCGATCTTCAAAAACCTGATGGAACAACTGTTCCGATTACAGCAAAAACAGTTAGTCATATAGCTGATTCTTTATCTCATTCGGATTTCGTTGAGTTTAAAAAGTTGTACCCTCAATATTCCCATATTGAATTTACAAAAGCAGATCATGAACTTACGATCCATTTGCTTATTGGAAATGATTATATGTGGTCCTTCGTGAGGAAAATTGTACAAATATCTCCTACTTTAACCCTAATTGAAACTGACTTCGGTCATATGTTAGGTGGCACAGTAGTTCCTTTATCTGAAAGTGATGTTTTTATTCCAACATTTTTAACCTCTCCACAGAGTGTCGAAAATTTTTGGAAACTCGATACTTTGGGTATCGAATCCAACAATCTTGTTGAGGCTGAAGCGGAAGCTGAAGCACTTAGATTATTTTACAAAAACGTTCGTTTAGTAAATAATCGTTATCAGATTAGATGGTTGTATAGGTTTAATCCTCCACCATTACAAGATAACTATAGGCTTGCAATCAAAAGATTAGACCAGCAAGTTCCTAAAATGAAACAGAACCTCCAGTTCTTCCATCTCTATGATCAGTATTTTCAATCACTGGTTAAATTAGAAATGATCGAACCAATAGAACATGAACGTCCTGGTGAGTTGATACATTATCTCCCTCACAAAGGCATTTATGATCCAACGAAAAGCACACCACTTCGTGTTGTCTTTGACGGTTCAGCAAAATCAAAATCTTCTAATCATTCTCTAAATGATTGCATGTATAAAGGTGCGATTCTTTTGGCAGATCTAGTATCCATTCTCATAAGTTTCCGCAAAAATCCTTTTGCAGTTGTAGCCGACATTCGTAAAGCGTTTCACCAGATCGGCCTTCACCCAGAAGATAGAGATGTAACTCGATTCTTTTGGATGAAAGATCCTCATAAACCTTTAGATCTTAAAAATCTAATTGTTTATCGCTTTTGTCGAGTCCCATTCGGAATTGTAACAGCACCATTTCTCTTGGCTGCAATCTTATTACATCATTTTCAAATGGTTGATAAGAAATTTCATGATAATTTTCTTCAACAATTCTATGTGGATAACTTGGCAACTTACTTGCCAACTTATGAAGCTTTAAAAGAATTGTATGTCAAATCAAACAAGTTGTTTAGTGACATTTTTATGGAACTTGCCCTTTGGGGTACTAACTTGTATTCCGCTTAGAAAGGATTTTGATCCTTCGAGATCTTTGGACAAACCACTAGTCAAAGTATTAGGTTTAGTTTGGGACATGGATAATGATATCATGTACATTCCCACTCCTAAAGCCCTAACTGCTTGTTCGACTAAACGTTTGTTTTTAAAAGTGATGTCCTCCTTTTATGATTCGTTAGGATGGTTCGCCCCGGCTTTTATACCATCTCGATCATTTCTAAAAATACTTTGGTCGGAAGGCCTAAAGTGGGATGAACCCATCCCGACTAAATTACAATCAGTAGCATCTGATATCTTAAATGATTTGATGCAATGTACTAATTATTGCCTACCCAGACAATTGTACATAGGGACTTACGACCCCAACACATGTCAATTACATGTGTTCACTGATGCCTCTAAAACAGCGTTTTCAATGGTCATCTATATTCGCTTCTATAATAAGAATTTAAACACTTATTCAGTACGCTTTCTGTTAGGAAAATCACGCGTTACCCCTATGAAGCCTATTACAATTCCGAAACTAGAATTGTTAGGTGCCTTAATTGGTGCTAGAGGTTTGCGTACCACTCGCAAACCGATGGACTTGTCAAATTCACCGACATTTTTATGGTCCGACAGTAAGTGCGTTTTGACATGATTACTGGAAAGAAAAATTTTACCTCAATTTGTTGCAAATCGAGTATCTGAAATCAAGAGTATTCCAGCCGTAGAATATCGCTACGTTCCGTCAGCTGAAAACCCAGCCAACATTGGATCCAGAGGATCTGTAGTAAATGATTTGGTTACGTCCCTTTGGTGGACAGGACCAGAGTGGTTAAGTCAGGATTGCATCTCATGGCCAAAAACCGATTTGCATGTGATTCAATCACTTCCAGATTTGTCTGAAGATGAATACTCTACTCCAGTATTTTGTACACTTAGAGATTCATTAAACTTTTCCTCAACATTATCTGCTTCAATTCCTGAGATTTCAGATGACATTTTCGATAAACATCGTACAGCAAAGTTGAGAAGAATTGAAAATTCTAAGAAAAGATTTATTCCGCAATTTTTTATAAATTCGCAAACCAATGAATTTGAAATTCAGATACCAGTCTCACAACCGATTCTTTCACAGGAAATGGAAGTGATAACAAACCCATCCTCTCAACCTGTAGATTTGTCAGCTAAATCAGAAAAAGGTTTGAAAACCCAAATAACTTCTTATTCAAGTTTCATCCATCCTCCTAGGAATACACCGTTTGGAATTGAAATTGAGAAATTTAATTCTCTGAAAAAGTTAGTTAAAACATTTTCGCAATGTATTAAGGCAATCCGACGTTTTAATCAACGAAGGATTAAGAGGAAACGTTTGTTAACACCCTATGCAATAGTTGGAAATAATTTTCACTTTGCATTACTTTGTTTCATTTATGCGGATCAAAAGAAATATTTTTCGAAATTATTTGAAATACTCTTAGGAGATAATCCGCCCGAACATGTAGCATATGAAAAATTTCATATTTGTTTGGACCCTTCGGGAATTATACGTCTGAAAAATTATCTTCCAGAAATTCCTTATGCTAAGGATATGTTATCCCCTATTCTTATGCACCATAACTCATATTTGACTGAACTAATTTTGATGCATACCCATCTTAAATTAGTACATGCTGGAAATAAATTTACAATGTCTGATTTCCGTAGACACTACTTCGTGCCTAGAGCACTGAAAGTGTTACCGCAAATTTTGAAAAAATCTTGCGTGTTGTGTAAGAAATCTGAGAACAGACCGTTCAAGCAACCAATGCATTCGTCATTGCCAGATTTTCGTCTTATACCATTTACACATCCTTTTACCTATACAGGTGTGGATATATTTGGTCCTTTCTCTGTATTTGATAATTATTTACCAAAGAGAAAATGTAGGTTGGCTACACCAACTACGCCCATCTATAAAAAATGGGTTTTAGTCTTTACGTGTCTCTCTACACGAGCCGTTTATTTGATCTCAGTATCATCTTTGACTACCACAGAAATATGGACTGCATTTCTGACCTTTTTTGCAGATAAAGGAACGCCTAAAGCAATCTTATCTGATAATGCCGCACAATTTCAATTACTCTCAGTATATCTACCAGAGTATTGGTCTACCTTTTCAGAAGAAAATGAAGTGAAAGACAATCTAGAATTGAAAGGCATTAAATGGCACTTTATACCCGCTAAAGCGCCATGGTATGGAGGCGTATATGAACGCATCATAGGAATTATAAAACAAGTCTTTTTCCGTATACACGGACATAATTCTATCTATGCCCATACTTTTCAAGCTAGCTTGAAGGACATTCAGACTATGGTCAATGAACATCCATTATGCCCATCTTCTGATGAAGTAGGTCAAAATACTTTGACACCTTCGCATTTTCTTCATGCGAATCTCGGGTCTTTAACAATCCCGATTGGTCAGACAGTAGAGGATAATACTCCTACAGTCACTCAACTCCAGAAATTATGGAAACTTGACCAAGAATATCTTTCCAAACTTTGGTTATCATGGAAAAGGGAATATCTTTTATATCTAAGAGATAGACCACCAAGACCGATACCAAATGCGTATCGCACGGTGCCATTTCAACCTGAAATAGGAGACATTGTCCATGTCCTGGACTACATGTCGAAACCGGGAGTATATAAACTCGCAAAAGTCCTAGGACTTGAGAAGTCACATGACGGAAAGGTCCAACATGCGCAAATTCAGTTCTCGAGTAAAAAAGTGTCTACCCGACCTTTAAAATTTCTAGCTCCCTTAGAACTAAGAATAAAGGATACTATAATGAGAAACTAGTTTCAACATTATCCACAATTTTCAAGATTACCTGACACATGACACATATAGGATAGGTTAT
Source organism: Ericerus pela (assembly GCA_011428145.1). NCBI lineage: Eukaryota > Metazoa > Arthropoda > Insecta > Hemiptera > Coccidae > Ericerus > Ericerus pela. The sequence continues at coordinate 205,438 of WOFM01000636.1, read as the reverse complement.
TCAGTAATTTCTTATAAATTTAGATGATAACCTACACTGTCTTTAGGGGGAAGCCTAAATTAGATACTATGTTGATAAAAAGGCATACTTCTAATTTTTGGCACCCACTATTGTTGTCAATGCACCTCACGAAGGATCGTGGGCAATAGGTGACAGAGCGTGCAACTATACCATTCAATGAATGAGCTACCGACTTGCTAACTCCCCTTTCTTCCTTTCCAGAATCCTTCATCTATGGTACCAACTCCTCATAATCTTGTTTTTTTTTTTTTACTGTCCGGCAGTCGACGGAAGAGAAGAAAACTATATTTTACATAAAAAAGTTCTTTTCTTTGTTGTTTTTCTTTCTCTTTTTTAGAATAATTTAGTATTATTTCCTATTTTTGTACCAACATTTTTTATTTTTTCAATAAAATTGTTTGTTTGTACATGTCATGTATAATTAAAATTTTAGTTTTTCAGGAACAATCTTGGAAGGTGGCCTCCGAAGGCTATCTTCGCACACCGCCCCCAGTATCGTGGCTCCGCCCACGAGGCACCGGCGCACAGGCAATGCGCCGGAGTTCTCCCACTACCTCCGGTAGTGGACATACTGGTGTTGAGGCAACGCCAGTTGTGAGGAACATGTACGAGGTACAGGTGTGTGACTCCAACAACATTTTATTGTCTCCTGGACGTTAAACACATTATATATAAGACTCTACCCACTACACTTTCCCGGAACTTCACAATTTATTTTGTTCAGAAATTTAACAAAGTAATGCCAAAGAATTACACTTACCTCGCATTAATCACCTAAAATTGTATTAGGATACCAAATAGTCCACAGTTAATAAGTTGCTAATCACTGACGAAATAATTGTATTTAATTTGTAATCTATTACAAAGCTTCGATACTTACAGCGTGTAAATGTCAGCAAAGCAGTCCTTAAAAAATTCTTCCATCAATTTGTAATTAATTTCGTTCAACGATACACTTGAGAAAGCTGATAAGTTCTCACTTTTGTCATATTCTGGTCTTTTAAACTCCAGTCTGAATATGTAGATAATTCGAATCCTTTTAAAAATTGGTTCAAACCGAAACTTAATACGTTTTTGATACCTAGGTCTCTTGATGTTAAAAATTTTTGCTGTGATTATGTCAGCAACTCATTGTCCCACAAACTGTTTCTATAATTTATTATGTATCTAGTGGAAACCTATTGTCTGAGAAAGTATTTTTTTATATTAATTTGAATTTGTCTTTTCTCACTAATTTGTGAGATTTTTCTCCCCAAAGTATGATGTATTTTTAGCCAAAATAATATTTCTCAAACCTGAAGACATTCGAGAATATTCTAGAATAAATCAGCGAAAACTAGAAAACTAAGTACTGATTTTGTTTGATTTCTGGTCTGCCCAGAAGTAAAATCCTGAAGATAACACTACATTTCAGTTTTTTCTTATCTTTTTGAACCTCCTTGTTCAATTCTTTTCTTTTTTGTTATTCTTTTATTATTCTTTCCATTCTGTATCTATTGGCATTGGACTCCATTTTTTCTTTCTGTAGTTTTTTTTTTTTTTTGTATTTTATTGCAAGGAGGCGATGTTTTGTTAAGTTAGTAAATCGGTTTTCCCCCTTCTTTACTTTATAAGTTGTGCTGTACGGTAAGGTTTTCTTATAATCCTGTCATAATTGCAGTCTTGGAAGTTATACAGAGTAGTCTTCTGTCATTGCTTCTTCATACATAGCAATTTCTGTTTTTCATTTGTACTGATGGCAAATAGTAAAATGTTTTAGTTCATGAAGTGAAGTCCATTCGGTTATTCTAACTCTGTTAAATTCGCAACGAAATCAGTTCCTTTAATTTAGACATGTTTTATTTTACTTTTCGAGTAAATTTTATTTTAAAGTTGTCAAAATATTACAGTTTCTAAAGGTTTTATATGAGATTTGTTAAGATGCCGCCAACCAATGATGACATTAATTCCAAAGGATTGTATTAGGATTTAGTGTTTGTCTTCAAGCTACCTGATAGTGACAATGTGCAAAGTCCAAAGAGAATTTTACTATTTCTAGAGGTGTTCTTTGTTTTGAATCCAACTAATCCTTTAACTTCCGAGTGCTAACTACCTATATTCAGATTTTTTTGTGTAAAAAGTTCAAATGAAAATGGGCTGGAGCAGTCATTATAAGCTTTACTACCAATTTTCAAAATAGTTGTTATCACAGCTATTGATGAGTCTTTTTCTGAAGGTTTACATAGGATTAATTCTGTTCGTCTAATAAGATTGGAACAGCCTCATCGTCTTTAATAATGGTTTGTGTAACCAAGTGATTAGGTAAAGTAGTCTGAAGGTTTAAGTAGATCTATTTTGCTAATAACCTGAATGTAAGTATCAGTTCTACTGAAGCAAAGAGTAGTTATTTTATTATGTTATATATTCTTTATTGTAACTTCAACACTGTTTTATTTCTACTTTTCTTCTCTACATTATATCCTTTATAAGTGCTGAGAAGTTCGAGATTTTTTGGACTCAAAATAAAAATTATTTAGAATAAATAATGACGACACAATGTGAAGACATCATTATAAAATTAAAAGACAAATTTGGACGATATACTGTCCAAATCGGAACTCATGTTTAAAGCAAATCATGACGACAGTAATTGAATTCGATTCTCTTTCAGACAAAATTCAACATTTTATCAAGTCTTGTATTACAGAGTTGACATATTCATAACCTGACAATTTTCTAAAAACGATATGATTTAATTTGTTTGACTGGCGCCATGAGATGAATGCAGACAAATACAAATTCAATGGAGAGTAAAAACCCCAAAATAAAATGAATGCAGCCAACTTCATCTCGCTTTATCGCATGTACTCTGCGCTTTGCCTATCGTATGCAGCCAATTTCATCTTGTCTTATCATTTATACTCTTACACTTTGCTTATTGTATGTGGACATATATATTTTCTGCCTTTTGTATGCTTGCCTATATATTAATTTTTATGCTCTTTAATTTATCAGCATTGCGTGTTTGAGGACTATTAAGCAGACAATAAATGGGGAAACCTTGCCGACAAGAAGAACTGACTTGTAAAAACAAATTTTATTTTTCACTCACTCTAGGTTTGTTTTTACAAGCAGTCCTTCTTATGCAGGTGGATAGTAGCAGCTCTAAGTTTCAAGTTGTATGTTAAAGTCCTCACATAGGCAATTTATTAATTGTACCATCTTAGGATGTGGAATTACTTTGAACCTGAATCTACCTTTGCAGATACTAGAATGGTAGTTAAACTTAGGTTAGGTTAGGTTGAAGACAAAAGGTAAATTAGGAATGTTCTTTCATCATGAAGGATTGATAGTATTTCTAATAATGTCAATTTCAAATCGTATTTCAAGGCGATCTTTATGAAACACCTACGAGGTGATATTTTAGTCGACAATATGATCAAATGGAGTTCTTAACATCTGTTAGGAGGGAAATTTGGTGTGTCGCTGACAAACCTTAGACAAGCTTTGTTCAAGATGACTGCATTGCTCTGTCATTAAAGGCTGTGTAGAGCCTTCCTGTGTGCGTAGTGGATTTGTATTTCATCTATGTTAGTTATTTTTCTCACTTCATTCTCTCACACCAAAAGCTCCAAAGCCCAAAGTCTCAAATAGGAGTCTTTAACAAAATCAAATCACCATCACTTATGAAGACAAACAATTAGGTGAAGACAATAGAACTTTCCGATAGTTTCCCTATTTGTTGTCTGCAATAGCTTTTTTTATTATTTTATTTTTTTTAATGTACACTTTGGTTTATCCGCTTTGTCGACACTGCAGTTCTTTCGTAATTATAGTCTTTGACAAAATAATTCTGCTGTTTGTTTTTGTAAGTTCAGAACCTCTTATGGATCGAAACTTTGTTACGTTCTTCTGTCGACACTCCACACTTATTGCAGATTCATTCATCATATTAATTTGCTGATATATGAAGACAATGAAAGTTGTGTTCCATCATGTTCAAGAAACCGAATTCAAGTCAAGAAGAATTCAGCTATAGGATTTCGATAAAGTTAAAAAGTAAAATGTCTTGAAGTCAATATTTCAAGACCCCTCGAATCAGTGTTCCGGCTACATGATGTCTTAGTTTTAAGACATTGTGATGTCATCAGCATTTAAACACCATCATATATCAAGGTTGACTTTTTGAGCCGATTCATTTTGGATGCCTCAGTGTATTGCAGTTTGTTAGATTTTCAGAATTAATGCACTTGTCATATTATGTCATTTCCTTGTGTTATATTACATGTTCTTATGATCTTACAAGCTGTCCTTAGTTGACAACTTGTTCACCCCTGCGAGAAAGGCTGATCCTGTCTCATTATTATTCTTTCTCTTACCTTTTCATTTATGACGGTTTTTGTTTTTTGACCATATTTAGCAAAATTTACATTGAATCATATGACATTAAACTTTACCCGTTTTGGGAAATGTTTTACATACCAATGTCTAAACATTTTTTGAACACCCTCTCACATGCAAGTTACATTCTACCTCAGAGATTTGTATGGAGTTGGTGATGACAACAAAATCTTACTATTTCTGTTGTTTGGTTTAATCATCAACTTCGGACATCACAGAGCAGGTATATATTAATTGAGCCACCAGTGTTTACAGTGACCAGTTATTTTATCAAGATTGAAGTCTTTACGGATGAGCTTAAGGCAAGTGATGCAAAATTCACGCAAATTAAAATATCCCACTGATATTCATCGCACCCCATACTTTTTTCAAAAAATGCTAAAAAAATTGTTACCTATGAAAAAAACAATGAAATTCATACATCATTTGGCAATATTGGAATCAGCAACAATTTTTAAATTATCCTCAGCAAGTTTGTGTTCAAAATGAAAAATTTGTTAATTTACTTTCGTTGCAAGTAAAATTGTGTTTTGTTTTGTATACGTGTAACAATAGTAGGTACGTATGAAGTAGCTGCCCTGAGTAAGTTCATGCTCATGCTCTTAATGAGGCCATCTTTTGATAATTTTACTACTACTCACAATGACTGGTAAGTAGAGTTATATTATATATAATGAATCTCTGTACTAAACGTTATCAAGGACGGGTTTTACCCTGGGTTTACATGAGCTTAAGCCCAGTTTAGCAAAATTTGCGGCAAAAAATACAAAAAACAATAGTTACTAGTTGTGAGTAATGGGGTAAAAGAAAACGTAAGGCAGCAGAAATGTTATTGCCCGAGGCGGCAAAGTTGAGGTTGGTGTCCCTTTGTTTAATTTTTATTACTCAACCACATTATAATACTTGAAAATGCACAAGAGCAAACTTTCTTTGTTTTTCATGAAGTACACTATGATATACTGGAAAATGTACAAATTTTTTGTTTTTACCTTGCAACAAATTTGGTATTTTGTCCTGGCGCAGACTTAGCCATCAAGAATAAAACAACAGAAATAAAAATTCCCCACGTTTTACGCTCGTAGATGACTGAATAGACGAAAATAGTGGAGAATTATAAGGTTACAGGGGTGACAGAAAATACAGTACTGAGGATCATCTGCTTGCGAGATTATAAATGAGGATCAAATACAGTAGTGCAGGAGGATGTTACAGAAAATACATTTAGCAACTTCTCCAAGTATAAAAATGTTGAGAACTCATTGAAATTTGGAACAATATGTTTTAATGACGTCAATAAAACGGAAAATACTAACTAGTCACGAAGGTTTATTTATTTATTTACTTATTTAATTACTTATTTATTTACTTATTTAATTAATTATTTATTTACTTATTTATTTACTTATTTATTTACTTATTTAATTACTTATTTATTTACTTATTTAATTACTTATTTATTTACTTATTTAATTACTTATTTATTTATTTATTTAATTACTTATTTATTTACTTATTTATTTACTTATTTATTTAATTATTTATTTAATTATTTATTTAATTATTTAATTACTTATTTATTTACTTATTTATTTAGTTACTTATTTATCAATTTATTTTATTTTATTTTTTCGCTTCAAAATTTTTCAGCTTTACGGCGTCAAAATGGTAGATCCACCTTCGGCCGGATTCCAAGCGAATTAGAGAAACCGTTGTTCCAATGCCGTCTTATTATGTTCCAGCCAAATAATGTTTCTTTTCGCCGTACTAATACTTTCTAATAAGAGTTTTGTAGGAATATGGAGTTTTTTACCAAGACTATTCCTTAGCGCAACCAGCTGAAATTAATATGAAAAACATCGTAAGAAAATAAAGAATATCTAGATACTTAAGAAAAGAAAAATGGATGGTGTTGAAGAAAACAAAAATCGCTATTCGACTAATAAGGAATACAAATTTATGAAGAATTATGAAAAGCAGGTCTAGCTTATCGTTTTTTACGTAGAGTACACTTATATGATTAAGTCAATAATCAAAAGGTCGGGAGAGTTAAATGTATTTAGGAAAAAAAGAATAATAAACAAAAAAGTATAACGCAACAATACTACGATGGAAAACCCAATTTTCCAATTTACATCTCTACATCATATGAAAAAATACTACCTACGTGCTAAAAACTGTTACAAACATTATAACTCCAGAACCATTGGACGGATTTGCATGAAATTTTCCCAAAAAAATTGTATTATTGTTTATTCCCATTAACATTTCTTAAACCGAACAGAAAGAAGTAGAAAACCATATTTCCGTCTTTGAGTTTAACCAACAAGCCCACAATTTTTTATTTTATTGTGTCCGAGATTTTTATCTTCATTAAAATTGGCGTCATTCGAATTTGCTCGTTATGAAGTTCAATTCTCTAATACGCAGCTGTCATTTTAAAATTGTAAAGAATTTCAAATAATCAGTAATAATGCTTTAATTATTTCAATCGTTATCTTTGAAAACCTACTTTTTCTAACGGAATGTATCTGTGTTAGAATCTTATTTATTACAGGGTTTCATTTGAGTAAACAAAAAATGGGAAAAAACATTTGACATTACGCAAGTGAACAGCTCGCAAGTGAAAAGCTCGTCTACAATAAAATTGAACAAACAATTATTAATTTTGAACGCGTGAAAAATTTACAAAACGTTTGTTAGTGGTATCGAAATTTTATTGTTAAGTACATAAAGTTTTAACTTGATAAAGTAAAATTAGTAAAATAATCCCTTGCCGTGAATATAGAAAAGATACTTCGAGTAAAACCAGCAACCTGCTTTTCTCAAACAGTTTTTTTTCGTTTTACATTTTTCTCGATAACTACTGAAGGTCTTACATAAAAACTACCAAAGCCAACTTTACTTATTAAGCCCTGAAGTAAGAAATGTAACGTCACAAAAGTTGATATAGGAGGAACTAATTTTTGAACGAAAAGAGTTTCAGGTGATTTTTAAATTCCTTAAGTATATCTCGAAGTATAATTCGTCATAAATTAGCGATAATTTTCGTCATTTTTCTCTCCTTATTATATTGATCTATTGATATTTCATTGCTAGTTTCAGATAAAAAATTATGAAGAAATATTCATAATTATCGATATCATTAACAAAAATATCAATCCATCAATTTTTTTTTTCTTAAAAACCAATTTTCCAGAAATTTTTCATTTTTCAGGTTTTTTGAAAAGTATGGAGCTAAACTCCATCAGACTTGGTTCCATTATAAGGAATACATTTGGTAAAATTTCAGGCCTGAATTATTCCCGTTTGTAGTTTCATCAAAACTATGAAGAGTAAAATTTTTCAGCCATTTTTCTTTTCCTATTTTCTCAAAAATTACAGAACCAATAATTGGCAAAAAACTTCTACCAGATTTGCACCTAAATAAGTATAATCTATCATGAAAATTTTAATTCTATCTAAGGCATCTGGCCTTCGGGTAAACTAAAATAAAAATCTAATATTTAAAATTAAAGACTCTGTTCTAAAATACATCTAGGTATGCAACCTGTAATACTTAGGCTATTTATTTTTTTGTTTTTTCTTCTGGCTTTCCCCTCATACCTCTGCATTTGTACTTTCCTAGGTATGTGTGTGATAATGAATTCACTTCCCACTTTACTGAAAACCAGTTTTTTCTTTCCCTCTCTCCTTTTTATCAGACAAGCAAGTTTTCTGAATTCATCTCATATACTGATGTACATTACTTCTTGTCTCATACAGTTTGTTCTGTTTGTACAGACAGGAACACTTTCTGTTACCACGTTTTTTATGCGTTCATGTCAAAATGTGTTTTCAATATTATAATACTTTGTGTGATATTTTGATAATGGCTCTTTGAATTTTCTTCAGTGGCAATGGCCACTGGAGATGTTTGACCTAAGTATGGCTGGAAATTAATGACTTCATAATGTAAGTAAAATCTCAAGTACATAGCCAAGGTTTGCAATCTTTTTAAACTCAATCAGCATGGTATAAATTCGAGTCTAACAAATTCCTGGCAGGCTCTGCCGCTTGAGTGATGCTGATTCTTTGGGCATCATCCAGTGTATGTAGTTAATACCTTGGTTCATTGGTGCGTGTTTCATGGGATTTATTATATTGTTGGGACTGTAAGGGGATTGCCAAATTAACCCCTCTTGGCATACCACTTATCACTTTAGTAATTTTCTTAAAACCCAGGAAAATCAAAATTTCCAGATACTTTTTATATTCTTCTTTTCTCGAAAACTACACAACTAATAGGCACTGAACTTGTTTCAGACCTGCTGGTATATAAGAACTATATTTTGTCAAAATTTTAATCCCATCTGTTTTTTAGTTTTTGCAAGACTGTGAATACAAAATTTTAGTGTCACATACCTACATATACATACACACAAATATACATACATGAAATACATTCGTCATTCAGATAATTTATATTATTATATTCATAACTTGCTATTAAACCTAGCTTTGCTCGGGTTTGGGTAAGTAGGACAGGTAATAGTGAGTTTTAGACATTATTAATGCATGAAGTGAAATCTGAGTTTTAATATGTATTTTATTATGTAGTGTTTTTACAAAATTAGCATATTAACTATGTTGGTAGTCTTCTTATAACATTACAAAATTTCCTTATATATTATATTTACAGTTTTATGATTTGGGCTATGTATGAATAAATTATCAAACAATCCGGCTCTTAAGCATACAACTTAAAATTGGCCATGTGAGAAGCACAGTTCTTTCAAGTTGACTCCACAGTATTGTAATATTTGTCCTTAGGCTTTGTTAATTGTAATACTATATGCCAGCTTAACTGGAAATTGCAATTGCTTAAAAGAAAATGGCACTTCAGAAGAAGGTAAAGGTATTTGTGGCATGTATACTGTTTTTCCTTTTTTTTTGCCAACCATAATACATGCATGGATGAGGTTATTGTGTAGGTGTTTGATATGAAGTCATGTGCCATTACATAATTTCGGAGAGTTAATATTTCTTAGCAAAATGATTGAGGATCCTACATTCAGTTTGAGGCAGTGCAATGGCATACCAGGTATATTCAATAAATTTAAAAATTCTGTAGGGAAATTTACCCTTTCATCTTCATTCTCCTTGGTGTCAATAGAGGCGTGAATTTTCTCTGTGCCAGGAATCATATTTTAAAAGGTATTATTAATGTCATTGACAACATCATTTTTTGTTGCTAAAATAGTTTGTTCACATAACCTTTCTACATTGATTTGTTGGTGATATCCGGGTCTATTTTATGTATGAATTCTTCAGGTGTTTCAACAATTTTTCACAACTCATCTATCAATACAGTTTGGTCTGAATATCTGTATTTTGAGTAGGTTCCTTCTTCTATTTTTAAGAGTTTTGTGGAAAATTGTTTTGATATTTCACTTCCAGAAATCTTTGCTTTCATATTTGTTGTTAATTTGACACTTTTTACTTGAGATCAAAGGGTAGAATGTTTGAGGCATGCATATATTGGATCAGCTGGTGTTGCTCTTGGAATAACAAGAAGTGTTTTACAAAAATCTCCGGACAATATTAGTAAGGCACCTCCCATTAAACTTGCATTTTGCCATAAATCTTGGAGTGTCCTATTCAGTGTTTGTAATGATTTTCTATGGGCCATAGTACATTTGTCCCATATAATGGCTGTACATTTTTGTAATATTTGACCACGTAATGATAATCTTGTTATATCACAGATTGAGAATTATTGTTCAGCTACATTTAATGGCAGTTTGGGGGCAGAATGTGCTGTTCTTCCATCATCCATAAGTGTAGCTGCAATCCCAGATGATGTCAGAGCTAATACTATTTGTTTAGTTGCTCGAATTTCAGTTAAGATTAAGTTGATTAGGAATGTTTTTCTTGTATCACCAGGTGCATCTATAAATATTATCCCCCCTGTTGTTTTTTAACATATTCCATTATTATGTCATAAGTCTGCTATTGATCCTCAATTAATAATGGTTTATTACATTTAATATAGCTTTGCAACTCATTGATATTGTAACTTGTTTCTCTTACTAACTCACTGTTCAATGCTTCAAATTCACTTCTTTGTGGTGGTTACAGTCCAAGTTGTATTAATGCTTGGTTAGTCATAACTAAACATTTATCTTACAGTACTATTAAGGCTTTATTGAAAATTTCATCATTAAAATTAATTTCCAAATAAGTCGGTATATTGTCTTCTTATTTCATATTCTTTTATAGGATCATAATGAAATGCTGCATATACCTAATTGTAATTCCTGCTTTAGTTATTTTTGATGTTTTATTACTGTGGGAACCACCATACCCTGTCTAATATAAAATACATTCACCAGTTATAGTCGGCGGTGATATGGCCGTGCGGTCAAGTTCACCGCTTTTAGCTGGCAAATATGTAGGTCCCAGGTTCGATTCCCTGAGCCGACAAAACCTACAATTACCGTTGCGGTTCCCTTTTGCATTCTCTTATTTGTTGCATTTGTTCTCAAACTGTATTAAGTTGTCTTACTATTTCTTCTTCTGTTTCATTTCTTTGTATCTCTTTATTATATCTTGCTTTTGTTTGATATTGTGCATATAATTTCTTTCGTTTTTACATTTTAAAAACGAATACACTGAAGTATACTGAATGTTACTCAAACACTTTCAAATATTACAAATGTTACTTAAAAAAATGATCTTAATTGCAAAACAAAAACTTCAAAAATATTGTAAATGTCACTTCAAATGAAATCAGTACTTTTTATTTGGACGTTACTTTCACTTTACTGAACATGTAACTGATTCCAATTTGCATTCTCGCACCCAATTTTTACCAAATATTTCATTCTAGAATATTCTAGAACATTGTTTGATGTTTCTAATAATCAAATGTTTTTTTAAAACATAATCTAGAAATATCTGGTAAACAATCAGTGATGAGAATACTTTCGCTAATTATCTATATCTAGAACTATCGATATACAATCAGAAACGAAGAAAAAGTCATCTAGAGAGCGGAGTTTTACAACTTTTCTGAAAGTGCCACTTATTGTGTTATCAAGCATTTCTTATCACTTTTATTTTAATTTGAAAATTGGATATTTGAAAACAGTACTTTTCTTAATTTAATTCTGAAATTATAATGTGGGTCACTTTAATGTCTTTTGTGAGTTTGATAATTCCATCATTTGTTCAGACTATCTTCGTCCATTCACATACCTTCGTTATATTCATCATATACCTACCTGTGTTATCAAAGAACTGAGAAATACTTGATCATGTTTAAATAATTTTCATAATTAAGAATCTCGCTATTACCTACCTTATTATTGACGGGAGACCATCTGTAAGTTTGAATTTTAATGATATGAAAAACGATGAAGAAAATAAGGGCCATATAAATACAAAAGGTTGCTTCTAATTTTAGATCATTTTTAGATTGTTGTTCATTAAGAACACGTTCACATTACATTTTCTAAAATTATATTTATTTGCATAGTGATTTTGTATTCTCTATTTTTTATTTTATGTTGGAAAACTGAAAAATGATTTAAATGTCTTCGAGTGAGTCGTTCCCCTGGTTTTCTGAAGGTATAAAAATTTGAAAAACCATTTATATACTTCATTGATATAAAGCAGAGAATACTTACTCTTATAAAAGCAATTGAGGACATTTCTTTTAAGGCAGAAAAACTGATTCAATTGGTCAATTCTATATTTGAAATTTCACCTTTCTTGAATAAAGTTCTGACTCAAAATTGATTAGGTATCATTAAAAAAAAAAATTAAATGGGAAACAACTTCTAATATAAGTCGGGTATTCTGTATATTTTTCATTCACACGCGCTGGTATTGCGTATTTGTTGACTTGAAAATGTATGACTTTCTTTCACAATTACGTAATAGGTAATTGATATTGACAGAAAAATTTTAATGATTTTCAGAATGCCTAATAACTGAAGGTTATGCAACTATTTTGACATATTTTTGTTTTTGGCCTATTTCTCTCCCCCCACAAACAGCCGCAGCTACGAAACTCTCTTATTATTGGCAGGAGACCAAGGGTTTCATGATACAACACTCCCCAGTACGCAGCAGTGGTTAGTTGTGAAGAAAAGTTGGTACAAACATTAATTTGAGAGTTCCGTTTATTATATATATTATTTAACAAAACTCAAAATCAGCATATTTGTTCACCCATAACTTAAGAACTGTTAAACATAACTGGAAGACATTTTTACAATTAATTTATATTGTTCCAAGGAATGATTGAAGCCATCGTTAAAGTCTGTTGGCCCTCTGTTATAAAAGTTGTTAACTTTCATCAACATTTATCATTTACACATTTTTTAATAGTTGTACAGAGTTTGGTTAAATATATCCTCCAAAAAAAAAAAAAAAAAAAAAATTTCCAACTTTAATATTAAACATCCTTCTTTCCTTTTCTCTTTTTTGACACTAAAATTTCATCAAAATTAAAAAAAAAAAAAGCATTCAAAATTGATTTTGAAGCAAATACTTTTCGTTTCAATAATTTAATTTTGATAAAAATTAGAAGATATTCTTCCCACCTAAATCTACATCGTCATTTTAGAAGACTCATTGAGTTAGACTGCTTTAACCTTTGACCTAATTGAGGGGAACTTCTCAGCCGGATGTCGTTTCTAATTTTAAATATTGTCAATAGCCAATATAATTGCAAAATAACATCTCTGTGTGAATTTTCATCTTTATTTTACCAATATAAATTTTAAAAATACCATCTCACTCTTTGTTCTAAAAAGAAATGACATGCTTATTTCCTCTCAAATATTTATGGTTTTATCCATCTTTTTCCAATACATTGGATTAAAGCTAAGGAAAAAAAAAAAGTTTCTCTTTCTAAAATTTATGAAAAAACATGCCTTTAGTTTCTTTTGGAAAGTGGGGTGTTGTCTAATGAGGCACTGTTTCCATTGTTGAGGCTCACTTTGGGATTAGCCACCATTATAAAAGCTACTGTTTGACCAACAAATCCTTTACTTCTGTAGTTACACTCGAGTCAAGAAGTAACATGTTTTATTGGATTTGTTAAATTTATGCCTGAAACAAGTGGTGTTTTAAATGTATTCTGGTGAAGTTCAGTAGTCACCTGGGCCATGGTCTAATTGGATATTTTCAAATCATTAACTAAATTTTTTTGTGAAACGTTTTCAAAATTGATATTTTTTGGTTGAATAAAAATGTTCTGATGACCACTTTTGGAATTTATTATTTTTCGAGGACTTTTTCCTGTTTCTTAAGAAAAAGATCAAAAATTTCAGTGATTTTAAAATTAAAAAATTTATTAAAGAAAATTAAAAATCAAAATCAAGTGTTTTACTTGAGAATAATTCTAACAAATCCACAAACCAAAATTCTATAGCTTATTTGCTTATTTTTGGACTAAAATTCAAAAGTTTCCAATTCAAAAACTTGTTTTTGTTATATCTCGGATAATACATACCAGTAAAAATGGCTTGAAACCTTACGAACAAGGGAATTTTAAACATACAATTCAAAAATTTTAGGTTAACGTACGTTAGATGTAGCAAACTATTTGTCAAAAACAAACAAGTATTTTTGAGTAAATTAACTGGTTTAGAAAAGAGCACTTCCGGAGCTAAAACTTTTAAACAGCACAATTCAGTGGCCACACAATAAATAACTAGCTTAACAGAGCGAATCGTGTGTATATCTTGAAAATATTATCAATCTCCCGCTTCTGCAAATCGCATCTCTTTTCACATCATGCCACATATTTACAGCCAATAACATGCAGCAGAATATAGATAAATTTGGTAGCTGCAAAATTTAAAAAGTAACGAATGGAAAGACCCGGCAGGTGAGGATCTACATAAGTTGAAAAATACATCGCAACAATAAGAAGCCTAAGCAATGGCAAACAGGCAAAAACATGTACAAAATTTAGCGGAGCAAAGCAAGAGCAATACAAGCAAGCTAGAAGTGGCAATAACATATAAAATACAAAAAAAAAATTATGTGAAGGCACAGAAGATGAATCAACAAGCGTAAAATTATTATGATTTAAGTGAATGAGGTAAGGGGCGACATAATAAGGGCGATGAAAAGTGAGAGAGGCAGACAATTATTTAAAAAAAATGTAAATACAGGTACAGGCTTCTCAGAATTATAACCAGTATAGATGTAAGCGTTGTAAACAACTTGAATTGAATTAACATTAAATTACGGATCGTTCTTTTGAAAGTATAATTTTCTTTTTCCAAAGGTGTTAATTATTCTCAAATGGGTTGACTCATCGAGCAGAGTGAATAATTGATTGATTTTAGGTGAAAAATGAACAGAGAATGAGGTGGTATTAATACAACCTGTATATGCAGATGATTGTGATGATTCATATGTCCAAACTAGAGAGTACCTACTCTCCAATTTCCTAAATTCTGGATTGCCCAGTTGCTCAAAACTTTTTATTCGTTTCTGGTTTAAATTTTTGATTTTTAGAATATTAAGAAGGCTATAAAGAATATGGTAGGTTAAAGAGGTTTTATTTTTGAATGCAGCCACCCCCTTGAGATACCACAAGATGAATAAAAACGAACGAAAATGAATAAATGAGAATTAAAAAGACTGATCTCTCACACCCCCTCCACATAGGTACCTATATATATATTTCGCAGTTTCTACCATTTGCCATGTTTCGAAATTTTATGAGAGGGGAAATACGGAATTCCAGACCAAATGACGAAAACCGAAAACTAGGAATAGCGCGTGCGGGCAAAGCTTTGAGTGATATTTATTTTATATAATATAGTATAAAATATATAATATATACACATAATACACTCGTAGGTACCGAATAGGCAGATAAATAATTAAGTAGGTACACAAAAAAATTAGTTCAAACTAGAAAAATGGTACAGATCGTTTTATTTTCTCATGAAACGAATAATTTTCATCAACCTCACCACTAACCCTTCTGTCAGGTCAAATTTAATACCCCCGTTCGTAAGCACACTGGGAAAAAATTACTTCGTTATTAAAAATTTGAAAAGATACCCAGAAAATTAGGTAACCGGGCTACGTCGGTGTATGAAATTAGTGGGTGATATTTAGTTAGGTGAGGTGGTAATTTTTTTAAATAAAAAAGCATGTATTTTATGTCTGTTTCGTCCATAATTATTTTTAAATGGAAAAAGTGGTAGGTACCTAACTGAAAAAAGAGAAATTTCTATTTTCCCGTTCAGTTTAGGGTGGTATTACTGATAACGTGACTCGATTTCGCAGTGATTTCCAGTTGGTGCAGTGACTGTAATATTCACAAACGTCACTTTAACCTCCCTTCACTTAAATTTCACTTAAAAATGACTTTTGGCACAATTTTGTATTTAAGAGTGTGGTAACATTTTATTTTTAAATTGGAATTCTCATAAGAAATATAATGTTCCCACATTTTTAAGTATGAAATTTTGCAAAAAAAAAATGTTTAAGTGAAATTTAAGTGAAGAGAGGTTAAAGTGACATTTGTGAATACGGGCCTTAGTGCCTCAATATTGGGTTAATTTATTTTCCAAACTTCGAGAATTCAATGCGGAAATAAAGAATCTTTGTGTATGACTAAAACAATTCTTCACTTCGATTCAATTCAGTTTCGGTAAACAATTGGTCTGCAAAAGCATTATTTTAAGCCTGTCGACCATCCTAACGGTGATTATTAAAACCATTACGCCCATTCTCAGCTTATTGCTGAAGATAACAAACGAATTTTATGAAAACATACCTTGTTAAAATCCTTTCTTTTTGACGTGTTTTCAAGTAACTTCGTAAAATATAAACCAGCTAGTGCTTTACCATCTTCGTCCCTGTTTAGAGTAATGAAAATTAGTTCACGAAGAGTAAATCAGGTGAAGAAGGTACCCACTGAAAATATTCAATTTATCGAAATATTTTTACAAAATATCGGCCAAAAGCAGGTAAGTATCTAGCTTACTATTTTACACCGAGAACCGTCATGCATTTTAACTTTTCAAGTCATAATATTATGTATCAAAGTGATAAAATATTCAAATTGTGTAGTAATTTCATCTCGCTAAAATATTAATCAATAAATTATGCAGGCGAAGAGGATATTCGACAATTATTCATCGTATTTTCGGTAAATAGCTCGCTGCCTCCTTTTTATCTTCGATAAAATTTTATGGGGAACAAGTGCACTGCACAGATCTTCAGGTGAGTACCTAACTTAAAAAATTAAACTAATCACAACCACTTGCCTCTTACCTCTATTTCTTGTACTATTAGACTGAGCTCATATGCTATTCTGTTCTTTCATGAACAATATTGTGTTTATAAAGCAGGCCTTTATTTATCTTAAGTCACTGATGTGTACGAAAAATAATCATGTTGTAACGGCCAAAAGAGGTTGGGTTGTACCTGGTAACGACCTCTTTTGGGGAGTACACCATACATGAAATACCACGTACTTCAAAGTAGTAATATTTCTAAGATAGATTCAGTTTAGACATCCACAAACTATAGTGGACCTTAACGTTAGTTTGAGACTCAATAATATTTAAACACATCAGTGAGTTAACACATTTAATATTTTAATACTTTGTACATATAGTACATATTTCTACGTTAATATTAATACATATTCAATCACAATTCAACAAGCAAGACTATCTGTTCACCAGAGACTTCTACAAGAGAGGTTCTAGGTACTTAGAAGTAGCTGTTGGAGAACTGAACTAAACTGAACAATTATACAACTGAATCGAGGGATTATATACTCGTTCAGGGTATGGAAACGTACGTGTCGGATAGGTAAAGTGAGGTAGGGTGTTGTTATTATAGGGTTGTGCTGACTCGTCGAGTACTCGAGGGACAGGTACAACTAGGTCAAAAATATACAGAAGGTATATCTGTATATGTAAAATTAAATACGAATAGTTTTGTGGTTGTTTATGAAGAGTTATAGGAAGGTAATTGTTGACAAATATCTACATTTTTGGTATTCGAAAATGAGTGAACGAATATGTTCGTCATTTCTCAAAATAGACGAAAATATACGTTACACAATTCTCCGGGGGGAACAAAAAAAATAAGGAAAAAAAAATTTTCCAAAGTCTATCCAACACATACATATGTCCAGATAATTCTGTATGATTAAAATTACGTCATATAATGCGAGTATGAGTATATATACTTAGAATAACATTTTTACAAATATTAATTATGAGTAACAAATTTTTCTTACGTATATATATAAATAGTTAATATATCGTATTATTTTGCGTAATTTTTTACAATGCTGTGCTTTTTGTTAGGTTCACACAGTTTTGGTGGCAGGTTAATTTTAAATATACAATAATAATTATTAAGATAAGTGAGATTGCACTTAACCATATTAGGAACATTTCATTAATGAAAGTTATATAATCATTGAAATTTTGATCGGGTATTTGCAGTTTGATGGATTTAATTTTGTTCTCCAGATTGTTCATGGGAACAGTGTGAGGAACAAAGTTTTTCCAATTTGGATTGTAGACCTTTGTCGTTGCCAGATCAATGGCAAGATCAAAAGGTTCTATTGAATCAGAAAAATATGTCCACAGGAGTGGTAAATGATTTTCGATTTTAATAGTCTCTTCTAATGATTCAGAGAGACAAGGGATTTCTATGGGAATGATTACTGTATTTTTATATTTTCATCAATATTTTCAATTTGGATGTGACAAGGTACGTCCAGAATGAAGGTTCCAGGGGAATCATTGTTTATTTTTAATTTTTCGGATTTTTTCGTAACAGAATTAGTTGCTACGAGGGAATTAAAATTTACAATAGCAAACTTGGTGTGACCAATAGGGTGCACCAATGTTTGATTATTATTAGGATTGCATTTAAATGAGCAAGATTGTAGTAGATTTTGATTTAGGTCTTGGAAGAATAAATTCTTTGCACAAGACGACAATTTATCACTTCCTCTGTTAGAAGGAAGGAAGCATAATGGTTTATCTGAGTTACAGTAATGGAGGTTGGTTCCACTAATATAACGTACAGAATTTGTTCTGATTTCATGAATTATCAGAGATGGTTCTTGATCCCAGCTACACAGTTCATTAGAGTGACTTTTGATTGTGAGCGGAATAAAGTCGTAAATTTTGTATTTTGAATCTAACTGTTTTAGGGGAATTTTAATTTCTAGTTCTAACGTGTTTTTAAAGAAGTTACAGTTTACAAGTTCAGCATGATAATAATTTTGAATGTCCTTAATGGGTATTGCTAGGTCGAGACCTAGATTTTTCGTGATTTTCGAAAGTTTTACTAAATCTTTTTCTAATATTTCCTTTGAGATAATTGAAGATGGGATCATATGAGATTTACACGACGTTAGGATATTTGATAGTCTTAACGTGTTTATTAGGTAATTATCATAGAATCCTTGTATATAGTTTAGGGAGATTAGAAGTTCGTGTTCTTCTAGCGAATTTTCCATAAAAGAATTTGTATGCGAGATAAATCTTGTCATAAAATTGTTTGTATGGTCAATGAAGCTATGCAGATTAGTAGACGTATTCACTAAAGCTGCATGCTCTATTAATAGCTGATTTTTAATAGTATCATATTCTTCTTTCAACGAGATTTCATTCGCCAAGAAGTTTCGTCCATCTCTAAAGTTTAATACTCGACAGCAAAATCGTAGCGCATCTCCGAAGAAAGATCTGATCGGGGTGAATACGCTTCGTTTGCTTCGAATAGACGATGGTGTCGAATAGAAATCTTGTATCATCGCAATGTTTTGTTCTTTCAGATTTTTTATGGTATTTTTTAATCGTTTTGCCATTTCTGCATATTTGCAATTTTTCCAGGTTGTTTCATTACACAACCGGTGTTTGAAATTCGTTTCTAATAATTTATCTGCTGACTCATGTAAGTCTAGCTTAATAGAGTAAATTATTGGGGCAGATTTAGAATATACGAAAATATTGCTTATTTCTTGAAAATAAGCGCCAGTTGACGCCGTCGTAATCCTATATGGGTCAGACGATGTTCTTTGCGCAATACTAGTCGAAGAAATAATTATTGCGAAATAGAAAAGTAGATTCGTATACATTTTCTGAAACAGAAAGAATGCAACGTCTAAATTATTTACGAGACAGATGGATTATGATTTTTAGGAATTTATTTCGACGTGACTTAGTTGGGGCACGGGGAAAAGACAAATTTTGCCGACATTAACATTATTAATTTCGGTCAATTGATTAGTATAAAATTATTTGGTTCGAGTACAGTCAGTATTCAATATTCTCCTGTTCTCGATCCATTCGATTTTTCGTTTCGTGTGTTCAGTGCTCCGTTTTGTGTCCGTGAAGTGTATTTACTTTATCGTGTTTTTACCTTTCGAATTTTTATTTTTTCGTATTTTTACTTTTTGTATTTTCATTTTTTCGTATTTTTTCCAAAACCTATCATGCCTATTAAATACATGAATGACCGCGTCTTCACCTCCACCGGATTAGTAGAGGTAAATGAGAACTGGTTTCTCGGGGACCAGATTCTACCGAAAATGCATCCGTTTCAAAGCTGTCCCTGCGAGGCCAGGCTCTATTTTGCTCTTCACCGTCTTTTCTCCTTATTCTATCGCGTTTCGACCGTTCGTAACCGCAGTGCTTTTATGAACGAATTCGAGCCTCATCGAATCCCCGGTGAGGTGATAGAGGAGGATCTCCAGTTCTGGAGTCACAGCGTCCGGTTCCTGTGTTGTCCCGACTCGGAGACATACGTTAAGGAGTTGCTGTTTGAGTTACGGATCTTCTACCCTCGGTCATTAACCATTGACTTCGGAACCACTGGTATCAAATTAACCTTTCGTGGAAATTTGGATACCAGAGGTTTGGTCGGACTGGGCATACTCGCCGGTTTACACGTGGGGTTGGTTAGTGTTTCACAACAAACCAATCACACTGTGACCGTTGAGTATGTTTATTTGGACAGGTGCCAATTAATGGACCTAATAATTGGGGTAGACTGTTCTAAGTTTGTTCGTTTCCTCAATATGCATCACAAGCCTCGTCTCGACGTCTCCACCTCAATGCTGGGATTCCATTTCTCTCGGCACTATGACGTCACCGAGCATGGACGTGCAATGACCCTACGAGGTGGATGGCTACTGCACGAACCAGTCGTATACTCCTTTCTGTGGGATACCCCATCCATAGAGGACAGTATCTCCACAGAGGATGGGAGCTCGCCAGAGAGTCGGAGCACGGAGGAAGGGGCTTCACCAGAGTCCACCGGCAGCAGCAGTTCATCCGATGGCGAGCAGCTGGCCGACTTTCTAACTGGTTACGCCGAAACCTGGGTTGATGGTGAGTTTAATTTTCATAATTTTATATCGTTCCATATTAATTTATAACCAAAAGTTTTCGTTGCAATAATTAAGTCATAAAAAAAAATTTTTTGTGGGGAGGAGAGAGAAGAGAGGGAGGAAAAAAAAATTTTTTAGATAAGCTAATTTAAAGAAGAAGAGAGGGAGGGGAGAGGGTAACAAACGAGTGGCGAAGGGTATCACCAATCGAAAAGGGAAAATCGTGATTGAAAAAACCGAGTACACTACGGGTAATATACCTTACACATAGTTACTTTGGTTTTTTCCGAGGGCGACCCCTTGGTTTAGGTATGATTTGGGTTGGGATGGGATTTTCGATGTTTTCGTCTACTTCATCTATTTTTATTTTGCAATTTGATTCGTCTCTATTACGTGATTTATACGGAATCAATCGTCGTACGTGAACTGTTTCGTCGTACGCAGTTTTATCGTCTGTTTTAATACGAATTGCATAATTTAAATCCGTGACCTTTCTAATAATTTTATATGGTCCGGTGTATTTCATTTTATTTTTCGCGACGTTTTTTGATTGACGCAGCAAAACAAGGTCATTAGGTATGAAGTCAATGATCTTGTGGTGTGCGTTATAATGTTTCGCGTTTTTTTCCGATGCTTTCTTTGCTAAGCTCGGCGTTTTTTCTCTCGTTTGAAGGAGATTTTCAATTTCTTCTTCACGAGTCGTTTTGTTATTATTATTTTCCGGTATTTCCGGTATATGTACTTCTGGGTTGAATCCATGAAGTAGGTAGAATGGAGATTTATTATTTAAATGTTCGATTGGGCTAATATTGTATGCGAAAATAATTTTATTAATTGTTTCGATCCATTCTTTTTCGTTTGAGTGGTTGTATTTTGACAATGATTTTTTTATTACTCCGTTGATTTTTTCAACAAGTCCTTGCGATTGGGGGGAATAAAACGAAGAATAAATAATTTTGATATTATTCTCTTCGCAGAATTTACGGACGGTTTCATTAGCAAAATGACCTCCGTTATCGCAAGAAATTCTTCCTGGAGTGCCATACGTATAACAAATAAATTTCAAATACTCAATTACGCATTGAGCATTTGGGTTTTTTGTTGGACGTATGGTGCAGAAATTTGTGCTTTTGTCTACACCGACAAGCACGTATGAGTGTTCGTACTCGGTATTAAATTTTCCGATGAAATCGATCTCTAAATGTGAAAACGGTTTAGGGTTTTCGATTTCAATGTGTTTGAGGTAGCCAGCCTCTTTCGGGGAATTTTGTGCCATTTGACATTCATGACACGATAATACGTATTCCGTAATTTTTTGTACCATGTTTTTAAAGAAAAACTGATTTTTTATTTTATTTTTTGTTTTCTTTATTCCGAAATGACCTCCATACAACGGATCGTCATGTAGTTTTTTTAGAACTACCGGAATTAATTTTTCGGGAATTACTGTAACCGCTTCATCATACGATGAGGTTGGGTTAGGTAATTTCTTTAATACGTTGTTTTCGTCAAGAAAATATAATTGTATAGTACGATTTAACTTTCGTATTTTATTTTTATCTTTTTTTATTTCGTTATAATTTAATAATGAGATTACATTTTTCCAATGTGGGTCATTTTCCTGCATTGATTTTAAATTTTCGGGCAATTCAATTTGTTGGGTGATTCAGAAGTTTGATCTTCTGATTGGGGAGGTAATGTGATGTCGGGAATTGACATTTGTGTGACAACTGGGGTCACAGGAGGGGTTGGGATGATCTGTTTGTCGAGGTTTGCCTCTTTAAGAGCAGATCTTGTAACTACGTTAGTAGTTTTGTTGGGACAATTTTCAGAGTGGCTAAATTCATTCTGAGGGGTTGTGGTTTGTACCACAGGGTAATATGGGAAGGTTGATGCAAGGGAAGGGGGAAAATAGTATATTTGGGGCGTTGTACTTGGATAGTACCATGCATTTTGATTCTGAAAGAATACAGGGTTTAATGGGACAGAATTGTCGTTGTGAATTCTACACACAGTATTCACATTTTTTTCTTCGTCTTGAAGAGCATATTTTTTATCTACGAGAAATTCACCTTTTTCAAATGTGATTTCGTCCGGTTCATCATGCGGACGAGATAACATATCAGCCATACAATTATTTTTTCCGGCGATATGTTTAATTTGGAAACTATATTCGTTTAATTTAGATATTAATCGGATTAATCTTGGACTCGGAGTATTAAATTTCTGATGGTAAATCAGAGGTTTATGGTCCGTGTATACTACAAAGCGTAATGCTAGTAAGTATCCACGGAAATGAGCTAATGCATTCGTAATAGCTAACATTTCCAAGTCAAATGAACACAATTTTGACTGGGCAGGTTGGACTCTCTCAGAGAAATATCCAACTGGATGTTTATGCTTCGTAACGGGATTAGTTTGCAGCAGCACTGCACCTAATGCGATTTTCGAAGCATCAACCTCTACACAGGTTTCCAATTTCGGATCATATATTGCTAATACAGGTTTGGAAATCATAATTTCTTTTAATTTTTCAAATATTTCAAGATGTTCTTGATTTAATTTTATTTTTGCATTTGATTTGCTATCTGTACCTCTTAGTAAATCAGTAAGAGGAGCAGTAATTTTAGCTAAATTAGGAATTAATTTCCTATGATAATTTATTGATCCTAAAAATGATCGTAATTGTTTTAACGTATTAGGGGGATTTAAATTTTTTATTGCCTCTATATTTTTATTTTTAATGGACGTAATTCGTTATATCGGACCGTATGTCCTAATATTTCGATTTCGTTCATTGCAAATTGGCATTTTTTTGTTTTTATTTTTAAATTTACTTCATTTAATCTTTTTAATACTTCCCTTGTATTTTCAAGACACTCTTCGAAAGTTTCTCCGAAAATACAAATGTCGTCCAAATAACATACCATTTTTTTCCAGAATATATCATGGAATATGTCATCCATGATAGTTTGGAAGATGGACGGGGATATACTTAAACCTATTGGAGTGGAATTAAATACATATCCAATTCCATCCACATTTATTCCAGTGTATTGTTTGGATTCTTCCGTGAGAGGAATCTGTAAATATCCACTGTTTAAATCAATTGTTGTAAACCATTTTTTATTTCTTAAATAAGGCCAAATAATATCAATTGTTGGCACACGATTATTATCCATAATTATTCTTTGATTCATTCTTCGGTAGTCTACTAATACTCGATAGACTCCGTCTGGTTTCTTTTTTACAAATATTGGCGATTCAAATTTCGATTTTTGTTTTTTTAGGACACCTACTTTTACTAGATCATCTACTAGTTTGTGTAGGGCCTCATGTTCTGCGTGTGAGAATTTAAAATTTTTACACCGCAGTGGGGTTTCGTCGTCTACTCGGACAACTTGTTCGGGAACTTTACAAATGGAAACTTCATCTGTTTTTCCCGTAAAAATATTATTATATTCATTAATTATTTCGTACATTTTTATTTTTTGTTAAAGCGACAATTTTGGGTTAATCGGGATGGGATTTCCTCGATTATCCTTAAAAATAGTATTTTCTTTTATTTTTTCTATTTGGCAGGAATTAATTTCTACTGCACTACTTAATTCAAATTTTCCTAAGTATTCGCCTTTGTAGATCACGTGGGGTCTGTTATTATTATTAACAGCCGCTATTGTGTCTTCTGATACGATTACAAAGAAATTATTTTTTTCTTCCATGGATGTTTCACACAGAAACTCCAGGTGTTCAGGCAACGTTGCTAAAATTAGCACCGAATTTGCCTCTATTTTAAAAGATTGGGGAGCATAATATTTAAAGGGCTTAATATAACCTAACTTATTTTCCTTTTCAATAGGGAAATTGTGACATTCAGGCATGTCAAAACATCGCTCTTCGTCACCACACGGTAGAGTGAATTTGTTTTTCGAAAAGTCCATTTTGGCTTTATGGGTTGATAAAAAGTCGTAACCCAGTATGACCGGTTCTACTAAATTTCGAACAACGTAGGTGGGATGTGGGTAAATACAATGATCAATGGAAAAAATCACATTGGTTACTCCTATGACCTTAAGAGGTTGACTATCCACACCACGAAATCTTACTTTTGTTGGTAGAATTGGTTCCGTAAAATTGACTTTCTTTAAAACTTTTTCATCAATAAGTGTCTGTTCTGAACCTGGGTCGACTAAGCTAAGTATTTGTTTACCATAAATGGCAAATGGAAGGTGAAATTTACATTGGGTTCTGCAGTACCCTTTGCTTTGAAACTTCTCCTTACTCACATTGTTAACTAGTTTCGACTCTTTGTTCGCGACATCCCTTACAGCTGACAGATCACCTGTAAGGGGGACACTTAGTTTTTTGAGCAACTATTCTGGCAAGCCTGGGGGTTTGATGTTGGGAGATAATTTTGTTGTGGAGCTGCCATTAATGGTGCCGGAGGGGCAATCATTTGAGTATTAGCAGCCACATAGGGGAGATTTTGGGGAGTATTAAATGATATTCCAGACCATGCTGGGGCATTATTCCAATTTGGGAGGGCCATTTGGTTCCAATTTGGAATCCTATTGGAATAATATCCATTATTATTTCTCGGAAAATTATTTCTCCGAAAATTTGGATTAAAATTTCTTCCTTTATAATTAGGATTAAAATTTTGATTATTATTCCAATTTCTGTTTTGGTTATTTTGGTTCCAGTTTTGATTCTGGTTCCAATTACCATTACCATTATTATTATTATTGTTATTATAATTATTATTATTATTCCTATTTTGATTCTGGTTTTGGTTTTGGTTTTGATTATTATTATTATTAGTATTATTATTATTATTATTATTATTATTATTATTATTTTGATTATTATTGTTTTGTTCATTGTTATTATTTTTATTTTGGGGATTTTTATTATTTTTTCTGGATTCCTGAAATTTTGAAATGTTCGCTATTGCAGCGCTCATTTTCTCCATTTCAGCTTTCCAGATCGGGTCGGACGATATTGTATTTACGTTTTTTTCGGTTTTCTTTTCTGTTTTCCCGGATTTCAATTCTTCTATCGTTTTTTCTAATTGGTCAATTTTTTTACGTAACAGGGGATCTATATGTCCGAATGCTTTGTCTTTAAATTCGAGATATTTAGAGAAAGCTTTATCAAGTTCCTGAATTGTTTTAGGTTCTTTTTTAATGAGAAATACTCTTTCTTTTTCTGGGAGGTTAGGCATAATTTTTTCAATAATTTTTTCTTCCGTAATATCGGGTTCAATTTGTTTTAGAATCCTTTTCACGAACATAATATATGCGGAGAAATCAGCTTCACCATTGTAATTTCTTTCGTATAATATTTCGCGTAATTGGGGTTTAGTCCTAGTAAAGACTTCCAAAATTTTTTGTTTAGTATTTTGCCAGTTATTACATTCGGGATTAGTTTGAATTCTATCCTCAAATATTTGTTTGGCAAGACCTGAAAATGCAGTTTTAATTTTTTTGAATTTCATGTTTGCATCCCAATTGAAAGATTCCGCCTCATTTTCAAATCAATTTAAAAATGATACGATGTCTTCCGTTGGGGTGTGTCCACATAAAGAAGGTCTGATATTTACTGCAGCCTTTCCTGACATTTTATTTTCTAAAGGGGGAATTAAATTTTCTAAAAGTCTAGTTTCAATTTCTGGGCTGAGAAAGTCTTCGTCAGATCTTTCTAAACACTCAGTAATATCTACTAGATTAATAGCAGTTTTAGCTCTTGGAAATGGTGTGGGATTATCCAAATTTTCCAAGAATGGGGTTGAAGTAGAAGGAGGATTAAAATATTTTCTTATTATGGGGTTTTCTAATTCGGGAATTTGTTCACGAGTTTTTCGTGTTGTTTGTAAAATTATTTTTATATTTTCAGGGGTTAATAATTTTTGTATTTCCTTACTGGATTTAATTTTTTCTAGGATATCCTCTTGGGTTTTTATTCGAGAAAAATATTTTTTATCGACTTCGATGTTTAAGTTTTGACATACGTTAATTAATTCAAAATTTTTAGCATCGATTAGCCAATTTAAGTTAGTTTTAGTAGTATTGGGTTCGGATAAGTTTTCCCAAGTTTCACTCATAAAAATAAATTTTTTTCGCGACTTATAATTATTTAACACTTCTTATATTTAAGGGAGGGACGCGAATTATAATTAGTATTAATTGTTACTTTGTTTTCTTCTTTTTGTTTGCACAGGAGCTTGAAGGATCCGTCACCGCCGTTCACCAAACCTCGTTCGCCAACTTTTCTGTATATATGTTTTTTCCACTTTTGTATAATAAATATCCTTTGTTGACTTTGAAGTTTGGGTTTCTTTTTCACAACTAGTTCTTTTCCACTTGCAGCTAACCTCTACTTCCTTTCCTCAAGAGCGCGCCTTACGCGTTTCTCTTTGAGTACTTGACTAGAGTTTTCAAGGTTAGAGCAAAGTACTTCGAGCCAGAGGAATTGAAACAGCAGCTTGAATTCAGCAATTCCGTTGAGCAGGTACTAGAGCGAGAGTTCGATTCGCAATAGCAGACCAGTTGGGCGCCAATAATGTAACGGCCAAAAGAGGTTGGGTTGTACCTGGTAACGACCTCTTTTGGGGAGTACACCATACATGAAATACCACGTACTTCAAAGTAGTAATATTTCTAAGATAGATTCAGTTTAGACATCCACAAACTATAGTGGACCTTAACGTTAGTTTGAGACTCAATAATATTTAAACACATCAGTGAGTTAACACATTTAATATTTTAATACTTTGTACATATAGTACATATTTCTACGTTAATATTAATACATATTCAATCACAATTCAACAAGCAAGACTATCTGTTCACCAGAGACTTCTACGAGAGAGGTTCTAGGTACTTAGAAGTAGCTGTTGGAGAACTGAACTAAACTGAACAATTATACAACTGAATCGAGGGATTATATACTCGTTCAGGGTATGGAAACGTACGTGTCGGATAGGTAAAGTGAGGTAGGGTGTTGTTATTATAGGGTTGTGCTGACTCGTCGAGTACTCGAGGGACAGGTACAACTAGGTCAAAAATATACAGAAGGTATATCTGTATATGTAAAATTAAATACGAATAGTTTTGTGGTTGTTTATGAAGAGTTATAGGAAGGTAATTGTTGACAAATATCTACATTTTTGGTATTCGAAAATGAGTGAACGAATATGTTCGTCATTTCTCAAAATAGACGAAAATATACGTTACACATGTCACCTACCTTCATATCCAAAGCTAAATGCATAAGATGAATTCATTTTTTAATTTTACAAATATTCAACCTCTCCTATCCACCCTCTGTAATTAAACCCTAAAATAAATATATTTTGATTTCCACAAAAGACAAAAGAAGGTCAAGTTAATTACAGGTTTACAATTTTCGGGAAAAATTTCAAAAATTTACTTTTCAACTTTTGAATGACAACAAAGGTATTTTACCCACTAATGTAGGTGTAAATCACTAAGTATTACAAACATTTTTCATCTCTTTTGTTTTTACCATAGACAGAATTTATTAGAACCTATAACAATGAGGGCACTTTCTCCCATGTAGTTGTCCACTTCTTTCACAAATTCGCAAACCAAAGAAGATGAAGTAGAAAAGGAGAAAGAAGAAAAGAGTGGACGAGGGAATTTCTACTTAGAATATTCGAATGCCTTATCTAGAGGTTGGCCTCTGCTCTTCCAAGCTCTACAAAAATCATCCAGTTCTGCCGGTAATGCTTCTGTGAGTGCGTCGTAATCGTACATACCTACGTATAGATTTCCAAATGGAAGAACCACCTGAGCACTCGATCAGTTATATCGATTTACTGAAATTCTTAGTTTTTTGTAATATTGAATAGCAATTCAGAAGGAAAGAAGTACTTCTTCCTTGGATTGAATTCCCTTTCAAAATTTTAAATAAATTCCAGCTTCGACTATTAGGTTTCCAAACATTCAGTAGTGGCACAACCAAATGCTAATTATTATCGAGCTGTTAATTTATATCCGATTTAATCAAGGTAATATATAAATAATCTCTAATACTCACGAAGCGATTATGTCGTCTAGCCGACTGTTGAAAAATTCTCGCATCAATGGGTAGCCTAATTCATTCGATGATAAACTTGAAAAAATCAATAGTCTTTCACTTTTCGACACATCCGGAAATACCATACTCCAGTTTAAATATCTAAAATATTATATTTATTTTAAAACGAAGATACTTGATACTTAAGCAATGATGAATGTTTTCAATTTCAATCATAATTTTACCTTTCGAGGATCTCCTTATTATCTGAACATGCTAGTGCTCTTAAAATTTCATTTCTTTCATCTGGTGTTTCTGCTTGGGCATATTTGTTCCAGAAAAAATTCCAGTCTTCCTCTGTACCGAGCTTGACCGCGTAACAGTAAACGGTTTCTCGAATGCTGGGAGGAATCCTACCAATAAAAATATAAATTAGAAAGAGATTTTTAAAAGAACATTAGCAATATTTACTTAATTATTTCTATGAAAATAATATTTAATATTAGATTTCAGTCGCGCATTCTCGCTGAAAATATTGGATGTTCGAACCAAATTTCATTAAAAGGACCATGTAGGGAATATGTTGTGTATTTAAATTTGAAATTTATTAAACAGGTAGTTTTCTTTCTGATTCCTTCATCTTTGAGGTTGGGTTTTTCAACCAACGTGTTGAAATAGCCAATTACCTCCATTCTGTCTCACATAGGTACTCGCATAATTTTTTTGGGGAGTATTTATACCTTCCATTAATTTACATCAGACTGTAAAACCATCTAAACTGTAAACGTAATGAATTAAAAAAATCAAAAAATCCTCACTGACTTATTTAATTTCGTCATTCACTTCAATTCTGAATTTTGTATTTGGAAAGTCTCAGAACACGACTGAAAATTTATAAAATCAAATAAAATGGATGAAAAAATAAATCGCAGGTATATTCTGACGTTGAATAAGAAGGTCAACAATAAAATGTTTGTTAAAAAAACCAAAATCAGCCTGCATGGTAACCATTATAATCAATTAAAAGCCAGAAATAGAATGAAAAAGAGAAAGAGAGAATCCTTGATAACAGAAATGTCGACAGAGATTGACAGTGGCAACACGAAAATACCAGTTTGTGCGGATTTCATACTGCACCGCATTGTCTCACATTCTTGCTGTCTTACCATAGGCCTCCTTTCGCATTCCCTACAGTGATTTCGCCAAAATCATTGAAGAACTGGAAGATGCCATGCACCCTCGTTGTTTATTTTAGTAAATGCACACTTCGGTATAGAATTATAGAGTTAGGCAACGTCTATTTTATTTTAATTCGATGTTTTTGTTGGTTTCGTCTGGATGTAAATTTCATCTTGTTGGTTTTAACGAATATGGGGAAATCTTCTCCGATTCTCCTCCTTTTGGGTTCGACCTTACGTCGATAGATTGGTCGTGGACCGTATCCATAACCCACAGTAAACATTAAGAAGTGTTTCGCTGTGTGACACGAACCTCACACACACACACACACAAATAGCCATTGTAAGTTTTGGACCGAAAATAATAATTATTAAATTTTCCGTAACAAAACAGATTCCTTTTGAAGAAAAGACAAATCTACTTTCTACTCACAGATTTCCACGATTATGGCCCCATGCCTCGACAAGGTCACGACATTTTTCCTGACAGGATGTGATGCCAAATTTACACGATAACTGGACAATTGATATACTGAACAACATATCTGTTTCAGATTGATTCTTCTTCGTAAGATTTCCAGTGCTTTTAAATTTCAATTTCTCGAATAACGGTTTCAGTATAAATTGTTTGATGTATTCCTGTAGAATAATTATTGTAATATAATATTATTCTTATGGATTGAATAAAGCAAAACCATGAGTGAGTTATTGCGTTGCATGAATGTGTGAGTGGCGGTTGACAGGTGGTCCAGGCCACATAATCATCGTCAAAAATGACTTGAAAATAGAGTTAAACAATGCAGTTATGATTCCCAAACTGATATAAAAAAATTACACGGAATCAAAGACGACATTTAAAAGCAGTTTTTATGTCCTTATGTTCTTGAAGAAAATCTACGTAAGTATTATTAAAATTAATCTGATTCGGATATTAAGACTCATGGATAAGGGTAGGTTAATTTTTCATTTCATAAACCCAGGAAACTTTTGACACAACTGAAATTCAAATAATATAATATACCTATCTTAATTTTATTCTTACCCAATAGGTTTATACTTGTATAATATAATTATTATATGAATAAATGTTAACATTTTATTTAACACGGTACAGGTCGCAATTTTTATCTGATATAGGTAGTAATAAAATTTGGTTCATTTGTTCGGACTTGGAAAAAGATGAGGCCTATTGTTTCTGGTCCAGATCGGCCTAATTTACAAATTTTCAAGTAATACGTGCTAAGTTCTTAGGTGTTCTTTCAAAATCTTTCAAGTGAAGGAAGTAAATAACATTTTTCGGGGAACAAAAACGTGTTGAAACAAAATTTCTCTTAATACGTCGACTTTCGAAGTTTTTAAATAAAACAGGTATAGGTGCAATACTGTTCTATGCTATGAGTTTTCTTTTTTTTTTTCATCTAGAAATTACGTTGCTATTTAATGTCACTTTGTGCCCAAAATTACATTTACCATGTTTTAAAAGAACCCTGAGGTAATTTAAATTGTGGAAGCAGGAAAATTTGTGGTTAAAACTGTCGGGTTTTTCTGTATTTTGGCTGAAATATTATTACATCTGTCAATAAAAATACAAAATAAAACGTATACCTGCTATGAATGCCATAAATTTTGCGTTATATTTTTTGGAGTTCCTTGAAAGGTAGAAACAATATTTACAAAGAGAAAATCGTGACTACGGAACTAATGCTCTTGATTAAGAAGCAACTAGAGAATGTTTTATTATTTTCATATTACAGGAAGGCCTAATGAAAACTAAGAAAATATTTTTTGGCGATAGACTTGCGTATTTCACTTTTCTGACACATCAAAGAATATGTTCTACCAAAGGAGACTTAAAGAATCATATTATTGTTTCTACTTAATAATTCTTACTTTTTGTCTAACATGTCTCCACTGTACCTAATTTCATTAAAACTGGTTTCTGGGAAGAAAGGTTAAATCTTTAAACGGAAATTAAGTTATAACATAATAAATGATTTTTTGATAAAACTAAAATTACCAGAATTTATAATAATATTAGGCGCCTATTATCAATGTTTTCAAGTGAATATTTTCAATGCTATGGAATTGATAAATGAAGAGGGATTGACAATGACCTTGGTTTCGAAAGAAACTCTTAAAAATAAATGCGAAAAGAAGTTGCTTCCATTGAATCCAAAATCAAGAGAAGTCATTATCCGTACTATAGTATTATTGTTGAGACAAATTTCCTCAGGACTGAATAGAAATTGCGTCCACTACATATCTGAATTGCAAGACTTTGTGCATCTTTAATTAGAAATTTTCAAAAAAACAATAATTATAAGACAAAAAAAACTCTGGCACAGCAAGCTACGCTGAAAAAGCAGGTTTTCAAAAATCATCAAAAATCGCAATTTTGTCTGTTTTAGTCGAAATCATGAAGTAGAAAAATTCTATTAATAAGTTGCGAGTCTACAACTCTAACTAATAAAAGTTTTGTCCGATTTAATCACATTATCAAAACAATTCATAGATAATGAACTTTAGATATTGTCAAGTTACAAAATTAGGCTATAAGAGATCTATTATGAAACTTACATCGTTATTTCGTATTACCTTAGATATAATCATATTATGAAAAATCGTTTGGAGCTAAAGTGCTGAAGTGAGTGGTAAAGAGTTAAAAATACCACTTGGTCGAGAGTAGGTGATATGGTGATAGAATTCTATTTTATAATATAATTTTTATTAATGTGTGAAAAAGAAAAGATCAAAGAAAATGAGACAGGAAAAAAGAGTGGTGTTGGTGTCTCAAAGAAAGCCAAAAAATTAAACACCTGTCTGTTGAATACAGACCAAAGACAATGATCACACAGTCAACAAATTTCATTAATTCTTTTACGAATCCTACAATGAGAACAGAGGCAACACACTTATTTTCAAATAAACAGAAATACAGCCAATGTTACATGCAATCTTTTCCATAATATTTTGGAAGGCCAAAAAATTCCTAAAATTTACGCAGACCCTACATAATAAATCGAAAAGTAAATTATATGGATTTCCAATTTTTTTGGCTAAAAGTCATTATTGGTCAGGAAATTAAAAACTATCATATATTTCTAGCCTTAACTTTGATAAATCGCACAATTTTTTAAGGAGCTGGTATAAAAACCTCATAGGTAAATTATATCTGCAACTTGGACAAAACAGGATTTTTTTCAAACTGAAATGAAAAAGTACCTATGTGGGCTTCAACTTGGTAAGGTTAATAATATTTTTTCTTAACTCATACACCAAAAATAATTTATTATTAAATCGATTCTGGTTAGCAGAGTGATAGATTTCCGAGCCAATTCCAAATGGTTGATAATGATTTTCTTTGCTTCAATAATGGAGTAATTGAGTTTTTACTTGATCTTTTTTTTTTTTTTTTTCTTCACGGGGGTCTTTACACATAAGCAACTGGCGAAATATCACCGAGAAAAATGAAAATTTTACATGATGATGCCCACAAGCCACCAAGTTCACCACTACTTAATTATTTAATTATCTAAAATTCTGGTCAAAAATAAAGTTCATCTACTTAATCAAATAAATATTAGGCAGTGGATTTGTTGAAAAAAATATCTTACCTAATTAGTTAGCTACCTACTTGTGATAATCGACTTGTAGCGATTACAACACTCGCCTGTGGCTCATGCTGCAACTACGCAACCCATGCTTGAAATACACTACTTACTGACAATCACTCGTTTTGCTAACTAGTTGAGTAAACTACAAAAAATAGTTCCTTGAAAAATCACAAAAAAAATGCATTTTATAATTTTCTTCCTGTTGCATATTATCATGAATAAATTCAATAAACGACATGGGTTTTCCAAAAATGAAGTCAATCGGTTTAGCTAGTTTGGAAGAAAAAGTGCTTGTGAGATAAGAGTTATACTTATTGGGACCCAATGAAGTTTCATTCAGAAACTGTCCGACGAAACCAGTGCAAATTCATACAAATTTTCTCTCATTAATGGCAAATACTTGAATCAAATTACAAGCTGAAGTCTGACCTGCGAACGATTCATAATTAAGCTCTCTTTAATCTTAGAATTAGATTTTTTTTTCGCAACAAAAATGAAATTTCGTATTGATTTGAAAAGTAAGTATTAAAATAATTAGGCCTACATACTTGAAATGCATTTAATAATATTTTCGTTCTAATTAAACGAGATCGAATTTTATCCAACTGATCAAACGCCACCTTCCATGCTAAATAACTGTCTTCGTGCGCCAAGTAAATGATAGTGTTGAATACGATTTCATATGATAGTCTTCCAGCCTCACTTATGGCAAACATGTCGGAAATTAAACGTACACGAGTTAGTTCGTCGATATCTTTGTAATATTTTTGGTTGCGCAGAGTTTTCTGAATCAGTAACCAGTTACTGTCGTCATAAGTTGTTCGACAAAGAACTGTAAAACATTGATGTAAGATCAGTAAGACTAAAAATTAAAACAAAACAAAAAAACATCCAAATACCATACGAGTCGGAAGATATATTTCTCTTAGAGTTGACGGATCTATACCAATTTCAGGCTGAGTTCATTATAGGTTCCAAGATTATCGACTGACAAGAAAATTTCTTTAAACCATCTAATTATAACGTTGTTTCAGATCGATATAGCATTATAATATTGTTCACATTGCACAGCTGCGATGGAACTATGGTAGGAACACGGCTCTCCACTTAAGTAGTACCGAATTCTAATCCCAGTTATGGCTAGGATTTTAACAAATTTCTTCAATTTTGTTTTCAATTTTTATTCGTAAAATGATTGGTTAGGTTCGCGGATATTTTTTATAATGCTTTTTAAAATAATTATTTTTAGATTAGACACATTTTTCGTTATAATGAGTTCAGATACTAGAATCACTTAAGTACTAGATTCACTCATTGCATAGGTTGTGAGATTTTTTGGGCAGATGTGGGGGGCTGTTCCATGGTATGCTAATTTGTGGGCAACAATGGCAGGGGGAATGAAGTGGGTGGGGCTTCGCAACACCTTCTTGATTTCACCCTGCCATTGCCAACATATAAAGTGTCATGCCTTGGCCAAGGCCCCCCACATCATCCAAAAGATCCCTCCGTCAGTACTGTACTGGCATTTAATATGCTCACCAACAGATGTGAGAAACAGCAAAAAAAAAAGTTTAAAAAATATATCTTTCATGATTTGAAGAAATTTTCCTGTCAGTCAACATTCTTTTAATTTCCATCATTGGAATAAAATTGACTGATATATAAATCCAAAGTATGCGAGTCCAAAATTTTGTTCCCAACCATAAATAATTACACCCTCCAAATCATCTACAAATTTCTAGTTCTAATAAAGATTTCATATAGAAAACTAATCAATATGTCAGCATTAAACTGTTAGAAGTCAGTACTTCAGTAGTTTGCTGTGATGCTAACGCTTTTGCACTAAATCAAAAGTATTGCTGCTGACTGTTGCACTGAAGCAGAGATGGGCATGAATCGGATAATGGAATCTGTTATTTGGATCAAGAATACAGAATTTTTTACACTCGTTACGAAAAAATGTTGCATGCAACTCAGTTGGAGAAAGCAATTTATCAATTCCTATAATTACTGCACTTGCCTATGGCTTCTGTTTGTAAACATTGCATTTGTTGAGAAATTGCTTACTTTCCTACCTATAGGTATGTAATAGGTATACTATTCTGAATAAAGTAAGGTTTTTTTTCTAAACTTTTTCATCTCTATAGGTATTTGAACATTCTATATGCCTCTCAGCGGAATTTAACAATAAATTTTAGTTTTGAGAAAATTATTTATACGTCAAGCAGAAAATCTAATCTTTGTTTTTGAAACAGAGTTTTTTTATTCGTTGGGAGAGATATGAAATGTTCACTTTTCCAATATTTAATTACTATGGTTATTGGTAACTTTCATTCTGTGCACACAACTTGCTCACAATCTAACTCAAATCTCAATGTTTAAATATCGTCTGATATAAGGTTATTAATGTTATCCTGCATCATAGGAAATTATCACAGCGTTGGATGATAAAATGAATAAGTAAGGTAAATGTAATAATATTCATCAATCATGTTCAAAAATAATAAAATCAATATTTTCAAATAAATTGTTCAAAATGACCATCAGTTGCCATGATATCATGGGTGCAAAAGGCAGGGGAGGCAGGGATGAAATAAATTTTTCTACCCAAAAAATGTATCGGAATATTCACTTTTGCCTCAGCACAAATGAAATTTGGAAAATATTTGTAATAAATTCATGACATAGAGTTCCTGAGATGCCACATTTCCCAAATTTCAAAGTGAAGAGCAAACAATAAGACATAAAATTTATTTTAGCTTCCCAAATGGGAAACTTTATTTCATCTATACATGACACAATACCTTAGGCACCTTTGGCATAGCCACCAAGGTCCCCCAATCTCAATTGTTTTGATCATTTCTTATAGGGTCACATGTCATTTGTGATTTACAAATATGGATCATATTCCCCTCCAGAGGAACTTGGCAATGTGATAAATGATTAATGGGGCAAAAATTACCTATGAACTTTGCTCAGTTAAATAATGTTCAAGCTAAGTTTACTGATCACCTAGGGTATGTGACATGGTTACTGATGGTCATTTTGAACAATTTATTTGAAAATGTTCACTTTACTTATTAATTAAATTAGGTATGTTGAATCCATATTTTCTTATTTCCTTCATGTATTTTACTTTAGAATTTTGGTGCATCATAATTGATGAATCGTATTACATTTACATTACTCATTCATTCTAGAAAGCACTGCAATGTTTATTTCCTATGGCGCGTGATAAAACGAATAACCATGGACATTCTGCTTTGAAAACATTGTGGAATAATACACAAATTACGGTGAAAAATATGTCAATTTAAGGTTTATATTTGGTGCTACGTTTTTGCTGGTGTTTTAAGTTGCTCCAAAATTAGAACCACTTTTTTGATGAAAATCTGGGATTATTTTAATGTCCATTTTTATGCTAAAACAACAAGGAATTGAACTGTGAAAACTGAAAGAAAATCAAACTATAACTAGAAATAAAAATAAAAATAAAAAAGGTAAAAATTGAAAAATAGCCCTTCTAAAATTTCTCAGCCGAGGTAATATATATCTACTTACAGGAATTATTGAAGTTGGCGTTCATTGCCATTATTATAATATAGATAGGTTTGTAAGTCATTATTAACTTAAGCCTACCTTAAATTTCATAGCAAAATTCTATAATTAGCGCCAACTTCGCTGATTTCAGAATCCCATTAGCTCTCGCCTGAGATGTTTTAAAAGGGTTTATTTTTCTCTTTAAAGCAAATTTTCATTATTATTTTGAAGTTGGTTCGAACTTTTAATAAATATTTTTTTGCATCATCTACCCCAAAACTATCAATTATTGTAAGTAAAGTAGGAGATGTTATTCCAATGTAAGAAATTAAAATTTTCCCTTATGCACAACTTGAGAATCGATTGGATTAGTAAATCATAATCTTTGCTGTTAATGCACACTATATCTTATCCAATATTATTAGATTTATGCACTTTTGGAATTTGTGAAAGACTGATTGTCATAATGGAATACCTTACATTGCGGAAAATATTCCAACACCAGAAGGTTTTTTGCAGTTTTGTGTTCACCACATACCATACACAAGGTATGGGGGAGCTAAGACCTCCTCAAACACTGACAATTTTGTAGTCAGTTTTGTAGTGTCATATACTGGCTCCTTACATGCACACATAAACACATACATAAGGAATACATACGTGTGTGTAATGAGTAATCATTGCTATGGCTACATGTAAAATATGACAAGTGCACTGATAAAATGTATTGTGACTTCATCTGAGATGTAATTAATCGATTTGTCACAGTCCAAATATTATGTCGTACTTTCAATGTTTTGCAATTCCATACATGCAAACATACAGTGTGTTTTACGCGCAGTGCATAAGTTTAGATATCTTACAATGATAACTGTCATCAAGAGGCCGAGCCTCTAACCTCTTGACTAATCACCACAGTCATGTTGTCACTTTAATTAAACACATTTCAGTTTTTGAATAAACCTCTTTTATTCCACTAAATGAATAGATAGCATATATTTAAGCTAGAGAGCTGGAATTGGAATTGTTAAAAAGAGGATAAAATTTTGAATAATTTTGTATAATTGTTTAATTATATTTAGCCGTTTGAATATAAACAAACTAAAACAAAAATCAAATTACTGAAATGTTGACTTGTTTTTGGAATCTAAAAACCTTTTATCTTGCATCAATAATTTATCAGCCACTATTTAATCTAAAATTCTGGGGTTGCT
The DNA here is from genome assembly GCA_011428145.1 of Ericerus pela. Taxonomy (NCBI): domain Eukaryota; kingdom Metazoa; phylum Arthropoda; class Insecta; order Hemiptera; family Coccidae; genus Ericerus; species Ericerus pela. The sequence continues at coordinate 167,067 of WOFM01000636.1, read as the reverse complement.
ACTGCTGGAAAGAAAATAATATTTACTAAAATCTGTGTTCCATCAAAGTTTTTATTCATCCTTAGCTACTTGAAAATAATCGAACAGTAAAACTCAAATTAATGAAAAATTTACCATTTTTTTTTTTTACATACATTAAATTTTTTTTTTTAATTTTTTTCTTGGGGGGAGGGGGGCTAAAAACAATAGTGTTAACACTCGTGCGAAGTACATGATTGCTAGTCGTGTGATTTGCATCCCCTGTCTTCGGCTCGTACTGAAAACATCCTACTCTTATCAAAATCACCTATTTTATGCACTCGTATAACAAATAGGTAACTATTATTACTCGAATGCTTTTTTTCGTTTCAGTTTAATTCGTAGTCAGGGGCAATTCTGCTTTAAAACAAACAAAGTTTTGGAGAAAGGTACCTACTTAATTCAAAAAATAATTCATTGATTCTGGAAAAAATTTAATGGAACCTGATGGGAATCACCATCATTATGTAAAAATAATTTCATAAAAATCGGTGCTCATGGTAGGTAGCATGTTAGCTATAATAGTAAAACAAACATAGAAAAATCATAATGGTCAGATTAATATTCTCCTCCTTTTTTTTCAAAATCAATTAAAAACAAGAAACATTTTAAGTCTTGTGAACCAAGATACGGACATGTTAGGGTACTTGAAGATGGCTGTTACCTAGCAGTGAACATGAAGGAGAAGGTAGTGAAGTAGGAGTATGAGCTTTTTTTTGAGCGATGAGACTCCAACAGCTTCTATTGAGGTACAATGTGGATGGGGTTATGGGCATTTCAGAAAGAAACAACAAATATTAACAAACGCGAGTTTCACACCTTCAATTTGACTTAAAATATGTGGAAATAGTGACAAAAAATAAATTTAAAAGAACAGAGGCTCCCTGGAAAAGAACGAAGATCAGTATGTATTCTTTCAAAAGTTGTATTAACTGCAGGGAGGGAGGACTGTCTCAGGAAATAATACATCATTGTGTCATTTTTAAAAGAAACTTGCTTCAATTCCGAAAATTGTCCACGATGAAATCCTGAAACCGCTTCATAGGAAATTGAAAAGGCGCTTAACGATGAAATATTTTTCTCTTTCACAGATTCACCTAGACTTTGGTTAGGGTATTAGACTCTTTTAGAAATGAATGAGGTTTTTGTACCGTTCAATTGTAAATTAAAAAGTATCCATTCATCATTATATGCATCAACGTACAACTGCAATGAATTATTACACGTCAACCAATAAGTAACTTCAACTTTATCAAATTCCATATCTTTTTTAGTCGTGTAGCTTAGGGGAATCGTCCAACATGCTTCCATATTTTGACCTTCATTTTCATCCGCGAGCAAAAAAAAAGGTTCCTGCAAGCATTTCAATCAGTGAAGGAATACCTTCATTGCCGGTTTAAATATAGATAATTAAATAATTATGAAATGTGAACTCACTTGTTTAACTGTAACAATTTTGTAACCGCTATTATAGGATCTGGTCACAGTAACGAGTGGATATCCTTTGTTATTTATCCAACTCTCCATAATCATTTCCAGGGTAAAATTGAAAGGCGCCATCGCACTGAGCACATTCCATACATCACTCACATTGGAATTCCGGTATTTAAATTCATTCAAATAATTGGTAACATTCGTTTCAAGCAGTGTTTTACCCAAGAGGAAACTGATCATTCGGAAGAGATGATATGCTGAGATTTTCCATGTGATGATGGAATTTAAAGTTGCAAGAGAAAATGATGAAATATTTCATTAACAGTAGGTAATATATTTTCTTCTTTAAGATAGTATTGGATAGAGTTGTGATCAAATTGATTGATAGATTCACGAATTAGTTTAAATATCTATAGCTAGAGTAAGGCTTGTTTCACACAAGGATTTTTGCCGCATGGCAAAAAACCATCTAGAATTTTTCCTTTGTTAAAATGGCACGGCACCGTGATAAGCCTGAGATTTGGACGGTTATAACACGAATGCCGTCCAATAAAATACTGTGGATAGCATATGTGAAAGTGTCCATATAAACTTATCAATTTCAACGGCAAAATTCCGTGACGGCTTTTTGCCATGCGGCAAAAATCCTTGTGTGTGAAACAAGCCTAAAGGCGGTAGTTTATGACACTTCAAAAGAAGTTTCAACTATGTAACTGAACTGTAAAATCAGTTTTAAAGTTACAGATATGTTTCATGGCTCCTTGGAACCAGAAATCTATCTACTATTAATTTTGAATGTAGTATTAAATTAAATTTCATTATTTTCAAAACTGATAACAATGAAACTGAAAAACATCAAAATTCTTAGTTTGCAACTCTAATTGTTTAGATAGTAACAGTTACTACATTATTTTGTGACAATCCCACCAAAATGAACTTTACTAACTTTACTTTCCCAAATAAATATTTAATAGCTCCTTAGAATGGGAAATCTATTACCTACTATACTTACTATCCATTTGAAATATAGTATTGAAATAAATTTTATATTTTCATAATTTTTAATAGGCACTGAAACAATATAGCATTAAAATCTTTAGTTTGTGACACTCATTGTTTAGATACCTAATAACAGTTATTACACTAGTTTCCGACACTTTTGTTTAAAAAAAACATACACCAACTTCTCTTTACAAAATAAAAAGCTTTAATTAGAAATACTGAAGGTTTGTTTCATCTAAAATATAATAGACATTACAGTTTATATCTATAAGCCTAAGAATGGCTAAAAACTCAGGTGTCACAATCTAATTCATTGACTTTTTGTTCTTGCACTAGTTTGCAACGGAAGTGTTGAAAACTAATGAAGTGACAAATTTTAGGTATTAGTTGGGTTTAAGTCAAAATATTAAATTAAAATTTATTATTTCATATAAAATACATGCTTTTACACAACTCTCAGGTTTGCTCTTTCTATAATAGTAATTCTTCAATCATTCAGTCCAATTGCTGGACCATGATTTCTCACCTTTTAGGAAATCATCAACAAAGGTAAGCAGTTAGAAACAGTAATAATTTTTGACTCCTCAAAAAAGTGAAATTTTTTTTTTTATACCTGGATGATGAATATTTTATATGTGTATGTGATGTTTTCAAAATAAGAAGATAGAGAAAGTCTTAACAAATGCTGAACATCCTAAATTATGACAGCAGTAATTTTAATTTTTACATTTAGGTAAACAGTGTGGCAAACCCATGCAGTGTTGCAAACTACTGCCTTTACCCTTCCCATTCAAAATTCATGTAATAAAACCTTCTGACAGAGAACAAACAAACTGATTTGTCAAAAATGAAAGAAGAATATAACTCAGTATATTATCAGATAGGTACGTAGTAATGATGTGAAATATCGATAATTCTTTGTATCGATACAAATCACTATTTCAGTGAACATATCAATACTTACCTATCGATATTTTTCCCATACCTAATTTCCTGCTAATAAATGATTGATAAAACGAGAATTCACTACGCACTCATTGTTAACATTTCAATCTCATTGTAACCTCGAAATTTTGGCGGTAAAATGTAAAAAAAATAGGAATAAAACATATCAATATTCCCAGTGAAAATATTAATATTAGAAATATCTATATTTATAGAGGTTGTGGAATGGTGCATCAGAGTAACTGTGTAATTGAAATAAAGATGTACTCAAAGTAATGTCTCAGAAGTGTGTGTAATTGCAGCAAAAATGTAAATCGTGTATATAGTATGTAGAGTATGAGATAAATGAATATAAGTGGAGATGAACGAGTGAGTGGTGAAATAAGGTAACAGTGTAGCTGCGAGTAAAAGTGTAAAAGTATTCAGAGAAATATAGTTGAGTGTTCACAAGAGTGTGAGGGAAGGATGATTGGTGTCCCAACACCCCCTACAGTCCTTTGAACTGAGCTTGACTGTGAGAGATTTAGAGATTGTTTATATTTACATTACACTTTCAAGTTTCAAAAAGGTGGTAACATTGCTGCAAAATAAACAAATAATCAGATGTAAATAACCACAAATAATGATAACAGAATATAGGTTATAATATTAAAATTTGATTTAAAAAATTGTAAAAGAAGTTTTAAAAAAAATGGTAACAATAAGTGAGATAATGATAATAAAGGTAAGTACGCTAATTATTCACACTTAATTACATATGCAAACAAATAAAATATTAATTATGTTTCAGGTAAATGAAATTGATGGAGAAATTAGATCAGTGAATGTTGAGAAGAGGTTACATTCAGGTAAGATAATTTAATTACTATTAAGAATATTAATTAATGATGATAACTAATTAAAGAATTTGGTGTTTCAGGAAATGGATTGAGTTTTGGAGTCCACAGATTTATCATGCATGTCAGTATCAATCTATGGTGGCATATTTTTCTCTTTTGTCAATAGGGAATGAGTAAAATCCGAGAATTCATTGTACTGAACAAAGAACTAGTGCACAGGAATGAACAAAAGAATGAAACTAAGGTGTGCTTATGTCATAAGAAGTACACTCCCGACAAAAGTGATGGCAAGAAGTTGCAATCAACTTACTGAAAATTGTCCAATTTCAAAAATTTTAACAGCCAAAATTATCCAAAAAATACAAGATTTTTGGATAAACAACATAAAATTTTGATTAAACAAAAAATAAAATGTGCAAAAATAGGATCAAATGTTTAAATACCTGATGATAGAAAAACTAACTTTTCAGCCAAGGACAATTTTTTGAGTGCCATGAATGGTTTTTCAGATTTTTACAACCAATATGGCATTGATTGAGACTTTCTTGTAGTGACTGGTCTGCTTATGACAACTTGACTTGAATTTATAACAAACAAATGGATGTTGATTACAGCACTTCCATTGTATGAAAACAAACTTCGGAGAATTTTTTAGCAATTTAAATGAATTTTGAGTTGTAGAGATGAACTAAATGAGGATTGAATATGATTTGAGTGAACAATAACCAATTTGTTTTTTCATAGATTTCAGATCAATTGTGACAGCTCAAGACGATATTTAACCAATTCATAACTTTGACAAATTAGTTTTATACAAATAGGGCAGCAACTAATGACTTTACAGACTGTCATGCAACACAAGCAGGGCTCCTGACAAGTTCAGCAATCGATGACAGCCTTAGAAATTTGAAAACTTGGTAGATTTTATACACAAGCAGGGCAAAAGTCTTTGTAACAAATGACCAAATTCTTACATTTTCAGCATACACGAACTTATCAACCAAATGGTGTGGTTCAAAAGTTTAAACAAAGAAAATCAGTTGGAACTAAGTTACCCAACCTCAAAAATTACAATTCAGTTACTTGAAAGGTTAACAAAAATTTTTAGTTACTAATGATTATTCCTTAAAACTTTTTAATTTTTTTCAAGCTGGAAGTTACTGAGTGAGGCTACCATATAGATGTTGTAGAACAGTGCAGTAGATTAATTGTATAATTGAAATAAAAATGTACTTGATGTAAAATCTCAGAAGTTTGTGTAATTGCAGCAAAGATGTAAATCATGTACATAGTATGTAGAGTACAAGATAGAGTATAAGAGGAGATAAAGGAGTGAGTGGCGGAATAAGGTAACAGTGTAGCTTCAAGCAAAATTGTAAAAGTATTCAAAAAAAATATAGTCGAGTGTTCTCAGGAGTGTGTGGGGAGGATTGGTGGTCCCAACAATATTTCATGAACAATATCAGTACATATCGATAAGTATTGATATTTTTTGCACCACTAGAATGTAACTGAGAAGTAAACAAAAGATGTAAAAAATAAGAAATTTCTCCATCTTCATGAAGAGTAAATAACTGTACTTATCTTACTCAATTTCAACCCACCAGAAAACAAAAGTTATATTACTTGATTATCACAAATTGAGAGAGATGTTGATTTTTTGTTAATATTTGCAATTTTTTCAAACAGTATTGAAAGATAGGTACCTTAGGTAAATAATAATAGAAAATTTCCATTGAAGTATGAGATTCTGTTGAAATATAATAATTTAACAGTGTTTTATAAAAAAAATTTTTGAAGGGAGTTTTGCTAGGGGATGTGGCCTTCATCATGTTGAATTCATAAAAACCTCCCGCCTGAACTCCAATGTGCAGCTTGTGGGACCGGAGTTTCCCACCAGAAGATATTGGGGCATAAAGGTATACTCCCTATTGCATGTCTGTATAAGAGTATATGGAGAGCCAAGTCCTCATCCATGCTGGAAATTGTAGGACATGACGGTGTAGGTATATGCATGTATAGTTAGGCGGTGTATCAGCAAGTGCGTGTATACTTGTATATTCACATAGGGCCACACTACTCGCCATTTGCCATTGGTTGCTCGATATAATATCGGCAAATATCACATTTTACCTGCTGATTGGCGTGAGTTTGTGTATATATATAGGCCGAACCTATCTTGGCGTGTTGCGGGTGAACCCCACAACACTTGCCCCAGCTTTTGCGTCGCACAAAGCGATACCAAAATAGGGGGAGTTCATCCGCCAAAATTCTACCCTGACTAATTTTTTGATGGGACCTAGTGTCTACTATCTTTCTTCTCCATCTCCCAATTGTGAAGGAAGGAGGCAAAGGCCGCACCTAAGCTACAATATTGATTAATGCGGGCCCCTTGTCTGTCCCTGTACGACATCATACTATTTATTCCCCATTGGTGTGGGGCTTGCTGGTCACAATTATCCTGGTGAGAGTAGGGAGTGGGATGGAAGTTAGGATATGATGTTTGAGAAAGGGGCATGTTACTTGGGGTAATAGACCTTCCAACGTAGCTCCTAGGGGTACTACAGAGTGTGAGTAGCCTAGCTGCCCCAATGGGTTCTGGTTTTGACTCCATAGCTCAAGTTTGGATTGTCCTTTGTGGGGGAGGGAGAACAATGGGTTCCACTGCCTCTGCCACTGAGGATACAACTATCATTGGGAGCACTGGTAGGGGTTGTACATTCAGGGCATTGTCTGGGATAGGATTGAGGAAGGGTATTACAAGTGGTGCCATTTCCCTCAAGATTTCTGGGATGGGATGCAGAAAGGAGGTAGGTTTAGAAGAGTATCCTTCTCTTCCACTCGCAGTAATTCCTCTTCCCTAGCCTGGTCCACAATGCATTGCCTACACATTTCATCCCAGAGGCATTCCTCTGCAGATTCATCAGGCTGGGGTGAGGTTTCAGGTTTGGTCTGGTTGTCAGATATGATCGAGTTTGATTTTCAAAAAATGAATTCGAAAATTTTTAAAGTTTATGTGAAGAGAGGCTTTAGAAATAGGTGAGAACTCTTCTAAAGTCATTTTGCAAAAGTAAAAATGTAAAAATGAAACAAAAATATTATAAAAATAGCAGAGTGAGAAATAGAAAGACGACCTAAACTCATGAATGTTTGTAAGACGAATGAAGTTTGTTCTAAGATCATGTTTAGGGTTGATCTATTTTTCTCTCACCTTATCTGTCATTTACTTCGCACCGTTAAATAGGTCTTGTAAGAACTAGTAATTTGATGCCAAACTCGACATGTTTTAATTTATTCTAAGTTGAGGAATCGTATTTCAAAGGTTTGGAATATTTGACAATAGAAATTTCACCTGTATTTGTGCACTGATAAGATGTGCTGTGAATTTTCAATCATGGGCGGATTACACACATACGTGTTTGTTTTGTCATCGAGGTTGTTTCACTTGATGATTAATTTTTTTTTTTAATCAGGCGTGTTTTTGTGATGCGCCGTATTTCAACGTTTGATCGAGTTGGACTATAGGTTCGGGTCCTGTCTCCGGCAGATCACTCATTTTTGTTTTCTGGCCTGAGCTTAATTTTTAAAAATACTCAGTCAATGGGGAATCTATTTTTGGTTTTCCCTTGGTGTTTTATTAATTTCTATCATCGAGTTTACTAGTTCTCTAGAATAACTTTGTTTGCTTAGCTTAAATTCTGGGGTTTTTGTCAAAGTTAATCTTTAAAGGATGTTAACTTTTGACAGCAAATTACTCGTATGTATAAATTGTAATTTGTGCCTCTATGATTTTTGTGCTATCTTAGCAGACTTGAAAGTAGGGTGTAAGTTTTTCTTTTTCATGGAGCCCTTGGGTCTGCTCTCTTCCATTTTATGAGTGGCTCTGAAGGGTCAAATAATATTTCCACAGTGTCTTCATTGAATTTGACACTTTTTTTTGTTTTAGGATTCGGAGCAGCTAACTCTAACTTGTTTGGATTAGGCTCTGAATTTGTTTAAGAACTTCTGCATTTAGTGAATCATTTTTAGTTTTGTTTTTGACTGATAAGTCAGTCTGGTCAGGCAATGAGGATGTAAGATCACTATTGTGTTTGATCTCCAATTCCTTTTGCTTCATTGTTGTTTTAAGCTGTCCTCCATCCTCTATAACCAGGAATGCAGGTTTAAGTCTATTGATTGCGACTGTTCCCCTGCTATCACAATGACAAAGTTTTTATTGTCGCATGATATAACCTGGTATGGGCTGGCGTATGGCTTTTTGAGTGAGCCTTTAAGTCTATCATCATGCACCCACACATCTTTAGGCTGGCCATGTTGAGCTGCTTGGGATATTATGCTGTTTGCATCATTCCTGATGTTTTGGACCATCAGTTTGGGACTTAAGTTTTCACTAGTTGTGCAGAAGTCACCTGGTAAGCGTAGCTCTTTGCTTAGCGCAAGTTGTGCTGCAGAAAATCCTGTGTCTGATTGTAATGCAGATTGGAGGCCAAGTAGATGGTTGGAAGGATGTCAATCCATCTCTTTATGTCTGCAGCCATAATGGAGGCTTTTAGAGCACAGTGCCACCTCTCTACAGCGCCATTGACTTGAGGGTGGTAAGCTGTGTGTAATTGTGTTTTGCACCCAGCTTGGATATTAGTTCATTGAAAAGTGAATTTTCAAACTGGTGGCCTTGATCGGTTACAATTACCTCTGGCACGCCAAAACGGGCTATCCAATGAATGTAGAGTTTTTCAGCGACTATTTGGGCTGTAATTTCTGCAATTGGGATTGCCTCTGTCCATTTTGTGGCTTGATCTATCATTGTCAACAAGTATTTTTTGCCTCAAGATGGTGATAATGGACCAACCAAATTAATGTGTATGGTTTTGAACTGTTAGGTTTTCTTGAAACATTTGAGTAGGGATTTTGTATGTCTACCGACTTTGGACTGTTGATAGTTGAGACATTGTCTTGCCCAAAGGTTACAGTCAGCTTTCACATGAGGCCAAACAAATCGCGATGATACTAAATTTGGAGTACATTTTTGTCGTGGGTGTGACAAGTTGTGCACACTATTGAATGCCATTTTTCAATATTGTTTGGGCAAGAATGGTCTATCCTAGCTGCTACTAACATTGTATGTAACAATAGTGCTAGTACCTGGGATTTTCCTAAGTCTCAGTTTTAAGTTGGATGACTCATTGGTTAGTAGTTCCTCGAGTTTGAAGTCCATTGTCTAATCTCTTGTGATTTCAGCATATGGTAACTGAGTTGGGGCTGAGACTGCATCAATCCTGCTTAAGGCATCTGCTGGGATATTAAGTTCTCCCTTTATATACCTAATGTCAGTAGTGAATTGACTAATAAAGTCTGGTTGTCTCAGTCTCCTAGGACTTGCTGGGTCAGTTTTTTGCATAAAGGCATGTGTGATGGGAAGATGATTGGTGTAAACTGTGAACAATCAACCCTCTACACGGTGTCTGAAGTGCTTTATCACTGCATGGACTGCCAGTAACTCCCAATTGTATGTACTGTAATTTTTTTCAGCTTTTGATAACTTTCATGAGAAAAACGAGAGTGGTTGATTGATGTCATTTTTCATTTGGTACAATGTAGCACCATTTGCGAAGTTGGAAGCATCAGTTGATATACATAATGGCAGACTGCTGTCTGGGTGAGCCAGTAGTGTTGCATTTGCTAACAGATTTTTTATGTTTTCAAAAGCTTTTTCAGACTCCTGATTCAAAGCAATCGGAGTTCTGTCTCTCTTCTTGTTGGAAGTGCACAATGCGAATAGCTTGCTTTGTTCAGCAGCTGCATTGGGCATGCAACGCCCATAGAAATTAACCAACCGCAAGAACTTCTCAAGGAAGCGATGGTTGTTGGTTTTGGAAATTCTATTATTGACTGCATTCTGGTCTTCGTTTGAGAAATACTTTTGGTGGAGATTGTGTAGACGAGGAAGTCTATTGCAGGTTGTGCATATGCGCACTTTGCAAGATTGACAGTAAGGTCAGCAGTGTACATACTCTGGAGTATGGCTCTTACATTTTTCTTGTGGTCTACTTCACCGGCTTCTGAGCATATCCATATATCATCCAGATATGCATATGCAAATGGTAAATCTCTAAACAATCCATTGATGAATCGCTAGAATGTTTGTGCCTCATTGCGAAGTCCAAATGGCATTTGTAAATATTTGAACAGCCCAAAGGGAGTGATTACCAAAATCTTTGGTATATCCTCTTTGGCCATAGGTATTTGATGGAATGCCCAGATTATGTCCACTATCGTGAACAGTGTTTTACCCTTCATATTCGCATTAAAGTCCATTATATTTGGAACTGGGTAGTGATCAGGAACTGTTTTGGCATTCAGGGGTCCATAGTGACCAACAATTCTCCATTTGCTACTAGCCTTCTTTTTATTTAAGATAGGCGTACTTTATAGACTTTTGGATGGGCAGACAATACCCTCCTGTAATATTTGATCGTACAGTTTTTTGATTTTTGTTAGTTTCTCAGGAGGTAGTCTCCTGGCTTCAGCCGTGCAGAGTTGTCCTTTAGTTTCAATCACATGGACTGTTCTTTCGAAGGATGGCTGTGTAATGCCGGGGAAATCTTCAAAGAGTTTCATTAGTTGTTCGTTGATTTTTGTGCAACTATCTAGTACTTTGTTTATTTTATACATTAGTGTTTTGCCCTCTATAAATAATCCTATTGTAGAATCGATAAGCTTAGAATTTTTCAAGTCAACCATTAGACCAAAGTGTGCTAAGAAGTCTGCACCAAGGATACCATTTGGAACTTCTGCAATAGTGAGGGACCACATCATGTCTCTTTTCAGTCCAATTTTAACTTCGCTAGTCTCAATACTGTAAGCTAAAATACTTTGGTTGTTCACAGCCTGGAGGCGGTATTTTGGAGTTCATACTTTGTGAGATTTGTTAGCTGGTAGGATACTAAGGTCTCCACCTGTATCTATCAAGTACCTTCTCCAGTATTTCCTGTCTCTTATGAACAGGTGGCGCATGTATGTTTCCAAGGGAACTTCCTCCACAAAAATGACCCATTGTTGTAGTTTAATTCTTGCTTTTTCGCATTCCACCAGGCACATTTTGGAGTGCACTTGGCGGCTGCATCGTCAAACACATTATGGTAGAAACACCATTTTTCATTCCAAGGTTTTTGGTTGGGACTCTTGGTTTTTTTGCTGTTACAAGGAGATGTATTTTTTCTATCTCTACTCGTATATCTATCAGATTTTTGGTCTCTTGACCTACTCTGTCTGTTATATTTGTTATTTCTATTGAACTGCTTGGACCTTTCTCTCTGGCTGCTGTGATTTTTACCAGAATTGATTGAATCTCTGAGTTTTTTATTCTCCTTTTTTAGGTCCCTAAAATTGCGGTTCATTTCAGCAATTTTGGTTGCCAGTGAATTTTTGTTAGTTCCAACCTCTGATGATATTGCAGCTATGGTTGTACAATTGGCATCAGCCGCTAGTGCATCATCAGCCAGTTTGGCTAGGTACTCTAGCTTTGCCTTAGTGTCAGCTTTATTTGCTCCAAGAGTATAAATGAGTCTTGCAGTGTCAGCTGGCAGTTGTTTACAGAACTGATTGGCGATTAGTGTTGGGGTGACCATTGTGCCTCTGGTTTGTATTAATTTGGTCATGAAAACCAAGGGTTTATCATCTCCCAGTTTTATGCCACCTAAGACTTTATTCAGTGTTTGGTCATCAGTCTTTCCAAACACTTATTTGACTCTGTCACAGAACAATTTGAATTTATTTTCTATATCGGCTGGACATTTCATTACATCTGGTGTGCTTCTGATTATCTGGGGTGGCATCTCTCCTCAGATCAGCTTATATTTTAAGTGATCTGGGACTTCTTCACTTTGGAAGGCACCCTCCAGTAATGTTAACCCAAGGTCAAGATCCCATGTTGTAAATTTGGGGATCTTGACTTTGTATTTTTTTTCTGTTGGTCTGGGAGCTCTGTTCTGCTCTCGCAAGTCCTGTACATTTACAAATCAGTTGAGTATGTCATCGATTCCACCAGCCAGTTATGACCAACCAGTAGGTTGTGCTGCTGGTGGCTGTTGGCTGAGTCTAAGTCTACCAGTTCTGCTTTAAGCCTTTCAGTTTCAGATTGAGTCTCTTGTTTTAGTCTACGGGCCTCTTCAGCTTCTTGCTGTGCTATTTTTAATGCTGATTGCATGCTATTTCTCCTTTCAAGGATATTGCTAAATGGAAGTGTGCAAGGCTCCAATATTTGTGAGTCTGCAGTGGTGCTGGGAGTGCTTGGCTGTGCAGCGACAGATTCTGCAGGCAGCTGTGTACCATTCCTCAGTATCTGGATACCAAGTTCCTCTTAGGAGACTTGGGTTTCAAGCAGTTGTGCTTGGCACTAACAGAATTTATTTACAATTGGTTGCCTGCAAAAATGCACAGTCACAACCTCTGTAATGTCAGCAAATGGGGTACTCACTAATGCAGCATCACCATTAGTGTGTGTGCTGCTCGAGATTTTATTTTCCCTGTCAACGCTAACTTGTATGCATGACACTCCCTAATACCTTTTACAGCAGAAAGTGAAGATAATTTTCTTCTCTTTGAAAATAAAATATATATGTAGTCCTTTTGTGACAAGTGTTTTCACACCAGCGCTAGTTGCGCCTGAGAGGTTGGTAATGTTAGCTGCGCCCCTGTGGATAGCGCCAAAGCATCCTGGAAAGGGAGAGGAGGGAAGTTTTTTTTATTTTAAAATCATGTCGAGGTCACCTCCGTGGGAACGGAGTTTCCCACTGGAAGATATTGAGGCGTAAAGGTATACACCCTATTGTGTGTCCGTGTAAGAGTATACTGAGAGCCAAGTCCTTGTCATTGCTAGCAATTGTAGGACACAGGTGTAGGTACCTATATATGTGTATAGTTAGGCGGTGTATTGGCAAATGCGTTTATACGTGTATATTCAAGTAGGGCCATGCTACTCGCCATTTGTCGTTGTTTGCTCGACATAATATCAACGAGTATCACATTTTACCCGCCAATTGGCGTGAGTTTGATCGGCAATTCGTGTATATTATGTTACGTGCCTGGTTGTCATGTATATATATATGCCGAGCCTATCTTGGCGGGTTGTGGGTGAACCCCACACAGCTAATATAAACATTATTCTAAAGGAACATTTTTGGAACAAGTGTAGGGTGAAATAATAACGTTAATTTACTATACAAATGCTGAAGGTGATAAATGGGGGTTAGCTCCCCAGATTACCTAAAAGCCCCCCATTTGTTTTTGCAAAAATAAATCACATATTAACGGCATGAATATATCAAGCAGTGGCTTTTTTTATGCAGGTTGTCTTTGAAAATCTACTTATAAAGACTGATCCCATGGAAAGACTTAGGGGTGGGAGCTTATACTGTTTTCATTTATGTATGTAATAGGTCATAATGTTTTTTTTCATTCACAAAATGTGGACCAAACAAAAATCAAAAAGATAGGAAAACCAATTTTAGACGTGCTTTCAGGGTGAGAATTTGTGCAATAGAACAGTCCTACTAACTACCTATCCCAAATTTTTATCTAACTGACTGTGTTAATAGTTAAGAGACACAATGATATCCCATATTAGTACATACCTCATAATTGATACATATTTTACCATATTAATTCAGAGACGATACAATCTGCCTAATCTGCAAAAATCACAATTGTGAAACGCCACTTTTCCAATTGTGGCTATAGATTGACACATATATAACAAATACTGAATGAAATTTCATAATATAGTAATTATAAAGTTACACAAGTATCATCTTGTTTTTTGATAACAATAGGATTGTATTATATTGATGCTACAAAATGCGTTATTTTTCCGAGTCACACTTGGGTCACATTTTGCAGATTGGGTGGTACCTTTTTTAAAAGCAACAATTTCTGCATGTTCATCAATCAGATTATACTGGTTTTCATCTGGAATGAATACGGAATTCGATGTTACTTTCTCATCTTCCACGAGCACATTAATGAATGTTTCCACCATATTCATATCTGAATAAATAACTTTCGAACTGTGTAGAATCTGCAAAATATATATATGTCTCAAGATATTCATTTCAAAGATGAAAAATACGATTATTTTACGTACCAACTGATGACAAATTGTTTGAAAAAAAAGAACCATGCCTTCGTGCAACCAGTATTCATTCCATTTGGACATAGTCACATAATTGCCGATCCACTGATAACCCATAACTTTACATAATTTTGATATTTTCACAAATTCATCAAATTCTTTAGAAGAAAGAGCGATCGATTGTCTGTAAAATGTTAAAAAAAAAAAAAGATTATATAAGTACCACCTACCTATCACTATCTACAAGGGTAAGGCTCTTTACTAGCAGGTATCCGCATGAAGGTGATAAGAGATGATCTGCCATTTTGTGTTATTTATATTTAGTGATAATAAACATTGTAAAATTTATGAAAAACCAAATAACACAAGATGGCGGTTCATCTCTTATGACCCTCATGCGCATACCTACTAATGAAGAGCCTTAACTAGGGTATATACAATAGAAAAAATGTTGGGGAGGACCATTAGTTTGCACAATGCTTTATGCTCAAAGTCAGTTGAATTTGTTTTCTCTACATTAAAAAAACAAAATAATAGATATCCACTTAAATTAATAATAATAATTAAAAATAAAAATAACAATAATAATAATTGATAATAATAATAATGATAATAATGATAATAATAATAATAATAATAATAAAAATAATAATAATTGTGGAATACCTTGTCATGAGAGATATTCTCACCAGAAGGAAATTCTACAGAATTTAAGGGTGTTCAGCCACTTTGTACATAAGTATGGGTAAGCCAGAACCAGACCCAACACTGGCGATTTTAGAGCCGATTTGGGTGGTTTATATACGGCTTATTTACACGCACACAAACACATGTATGTGAGATAATACGTACATTGGTGAGAACGGCCAGGTTGCATCATCCCCTATCGAGATAAGAGATGGCTGGCCAGTTCGTGTATGAATCGTGACATCATCTTATTATATCACAATTTGGTACTCGTACATTAACTGCAAGTATATACAGGTAATTACGATCGAACGTAATTTGTGTATTTTACATCACAAGGACGATTATTTGCCTGCTCTTTGGGGTGGCAACTGTTGTTGAGGGGTCCGAGCCCCTTTTTCTTATACCAGTGAGTCCCCAAAGCTACTCCCCCCAGTTTCTGCGCCGCAAAAATGATCAAAATGTGCAAGGCTGGGGGGGATATGCTGGTTTTACTTCTGCCTCTGGTCAGCCTCCCATTTTGCCAGGGCGCTACCTATCACAGCCCCCACACACTCGTAGGATTCCTTACAGTCGTGTATTTGGGCCAGGTAATTTGCCCGGCTGTCATCTCCCCTACGCCTCAGTGGTCAGTTTTTGGTATGGGTGTAGGGATGATGACAGGAGTGAGGGGGCAGTGGACGTTTAAACTGTGGCTTCCTTAACATCGTAGAGTTCAAATTCCCCGATGTCAAGGTGGCCATCTTTGCCTTTTCATTCGCAGCTCTCTTGGCCGTAAACAAGAATCTCATCGGCTCCCATTTTTCCTCTTACGTCGGCTCTGGCTTTGGGGGTTCCGCAATCGGAGTCAAATCCTTTGGTGACTGGGGAGGAGAGATTATCGGAGGCAGCGGAGATGTCATCTCCATTAGGACATCGTCTATGGGAGGAGCTGTGTCCATGAGCAGCTCCTCCTAGATCCGGTCCAGCTCCATCTTCTGTTTGGTCTTCTGCTGAGTTTGTGGAAACTGAGCAGTTTTCCAAACAGTCTGGGAGGTGGCGGATTTCAGGAAAGTGGTTGGCAGCGACATAGGAAACAGATTGCAGGAGAACAGAGAACCAAAAATATCGTTTTAGAAAACACGTCGAAGATCTAAAACGGTTCTAAAACAGGTGAATTTATTGCTATTTTCGATTTACCATTACACTTTCATTTTATTATTTTCACATCTTCTTATCAGCTTGTAGAGGGGATGGTGCTTAAAATTCTCGACCGTATGCAAGTTTTCCGGTTAAGTTCTGATTGGTTTAAGCAAAGTTATGCCTGAAATAAACTCAGAGAATATATTTTTCGAATTTTATTACAAAGGAATCTCCGCTTGTGACGTCAAAACATTGAGATTATCTTTGTGTTTGACAATAACGCACGTTGCGATGTTTATTTCCGTATCACACGTGGATGTTTTTATTCCTGTTGTTTTCTTTTTGTTGGCATTCCTCGTTTGCTTATCTCCGGAGTTTCTTTTGTCTCACGGAATTCCGATTTTCATCTCATATTTTTTAGCGGGTTTAAACTTACGTAGAGGATATTACTTTTTCGGGAGTAAATTTTATTTTCTTCGCATTAATCTCTACGACTTGTGAGAAGGATGGGAATTTTTATATTTTTTACTGCCTAGGGGCCTGCAACATTTTTGTGTTCTTATGGGGGCCTCCGAATTGAATGTTTTAGTGGTAACATCGTCCAAAAATCTTACCTACTTTTTTAATGTTTTCTGTTGTGAATTATTTGTTTCACATTTTTCGACAGATTCTTCCATATTTTTTTGGGAATCTGTCTGGATATTTTCTACGTTCTCCCTCTGCAACCTTTTTATTATATTATCGTCACTTACCATGTATGCAGGCTTCAATCTGTCGATTGAAATTGTTCGAGGTTTGCCTACAATGAGTATCACAAAGTTTTTCTCATCTTGTGATACTACTTTGTAAGGACCGGTGTATGGTTTCTCCAGCGCAGATCTCATTTTTTTGTCTCTGACAAATACATGTGAGGTATTGGCCAAGTGTTTCAAGATGTAAATCTTGGGCTGGCCATGGCGAGCTGCCTGTTTTAGGTAATTATCGGAATTGTTTCATATATTTTGTACCATGATTTAGTTGCTAACTCCCTTCGATTCTGTGAAGAAGTCCCTGGGAGGCGTAGCTCTTCACCAAACGCTAATTTAGCTGCAGAGTGACCTGTATCCGTTTGTAGGGAAGATAGAAGGCCTAAGAGGATGGTAGGAATAACGTCTACCCATCTCTTCGTATCATGTGACATGATAGAGGCTTTGAGAGCTCTATGCCATCTCTCGATTTTGCCATTGGCTTGAGGATGGTAAGCTATGGTATGACTGTGTTGAACACCAAGTTTATTAGAAAGCTCTTTAAAGAGCGAGCTCTCAAATTGGCGACCTTGGTTTATGATTATGACTTCTGGTACACCATACCTCGCAATCCAGGTATCGTATAACCTTGCAGCCACTGTAGGGGCTGACATCTTGTGTAGAGGGATTGCTTCTGGCCATCGTGTTGCCCTGTCTATTATCATCAACAGGTATCTGTGTACTTGAGATGGTGGCAATGGGCCTACCAAGTCCATGTGTACAGTTTTAAACTGCTCCGTTTGTTTGAAGTATTTGAGGGGCGAGCGAGTGTGTCTTCCTACTTTGGATTCTTGACAGTTCAGGCAACTGGGAGCCCATTTGTTGCAGTCAGACTTCATTCGTGGCCACACAAACCTTGCCAAAATTAAATTAGCACTACATTTTGACCCAGCATGTGACAGATTATGTACACTGTTGAAAGCCAACCTGCAATATTTTACCGGTAGAAATGGCCTATTCTTACCTGTACTGATGTCACATGTTATTAAAACATTAGTACCGGGAATTTTTCGCTGTCTCAACTTGAGAGTAGCATCATCGTTTGATAACAACTCTTGCAATTCTGCATCCTTAAGCTGTGCTTTAGCTATTTCAGCATAAGGCAATTGGACAGGAGCCGAGATAGCTTCGATTCTACTCAAGGCATCAACTGGACTGTTGAGTTCTCCACTTATATACTCAATGTTGGTAGTCAATTGACCAATATAGTCTAATTGTCGTGCTCTTCTCAGCGATGCTGGTTCTGCTTTTTGTGTGAAGGCATATGTTAGGGGTTTATGGTCAGTATACACAGAAAAACATCTACCCTCTAATTGGTGCCTGAAATGCTTCAACGCAGCAAAAATTCTGAGCAAATCCCTATCGATTGTGCTATAGTTCGTTTCTGATTTTGAGAGCTTCATCAAGAAGAAAGCTAGCGGTAACTTCTTGTTGTCTTTATCCAATTGGTAAAGGGTTGCACCAATAGCAAAATCAGAGTCATCGGTACTCACGCATAACGGCAGACTTTCGTCTGGATGAGCCAATAGAGTTGCATTTGCCAGTGTATCTTTGATTTTCTCAAAAGCCTGTTCGGCTTCTTCATTCCATTCGAGTGGAGTCTTATCTTTCTTTTTGCTTATCTTAATTAGTGCAAAAAGTTTATTTTGTTCAGCTGCTGCATTCTTCATGCAATGTCTATAGAAGTTTACCATCCCCCAAGAAACGCCTGAGTTCAGCAACATTTGAAGGTTTCGGGAAGTTCAATATTGGCTCTACTTTGCTCTTCAAAGGGGAAATGTCTTCAATCGAAACTTTGTATCCGAGGAAGTCAATTTCAGTCTGTGCATATAAGCTTTTACCTATGTTGATAGTAAGCCCGGCGGCGTGTATACGCTGTATGACGACTCTTACATTCTCCTCATGCTGTTGCTTACCACCTTCAGAGCAAATTAAAATAACATCTAAGTATGCAGATGCAAACGGCAATTCCCTAAACAGTCCATTGATAAATCTCTGGAAAATTTGTGCTGAGTTGCGAAGTCCAAACGGCATTCGAAGGTATTCGAATAGTCCAAAGGGGGTTATAACCACTGTCTTTGATACGTCCTGGTCAGCCATAGGAATTTGGTGGAATGCCCAGTTGATGTCTATTATGGTCAACATCGTTTTACCCTTCATATTTGCATTGAAGTCCATTATATTATGGACTGGATAGCAATCAGGAACTGTTTTGGCATTTAAGGCCCTGTAGTCTCCAACAATTTGCCACTCTCCACTTGCTTTTTTGGTCATGTGGATAGGGGAGCTCCATGAGCTTTTTGAGGGGCGACATACACCCTCTTCGATGATGCGATGGAAGTATTCCCGTGCCACTTTGAGTTTGTCAGGCACTAACCACCTTGCTGTAGCATGGCTAGGTGGTCCTTTAGTTTCTATATAATGAACAGTGTCATGTTTATAGGTAGGATGCCTGTTAATTAATGGTTGAGTGACTCCAGGATAGTCAGATAGGATCTGTAAGAGTTGTCCGTTGACTTTTGTACAGCTGGATATATTTGTGTCCAGTCTGTAAGCATGCATTTTGCCATCCACACAATTTTTAGATTCACTATCAATCAATTTGCCCTCTTTGAGGTCAATGATCAGGCCATAATGTGCGAGAAAATCTGCACCCAGAATCGGGTTTTGAACATCAGCAACCGTGAAGGACCACATCATATTTTCCTTAAGTCTGATGTCGACTTTGCTGGTTTCAAGTCCGTAAGATGGAAAATTTTGACCATTCACAGTACAGAGATAGTATTTCGGAGGAAGTACTTTTTGGTTTTTACTTACTGGCAATATACTGAAGTCTGCACATGAGTCTATCAAGTACCATCTCCTATTAGTCCTGTCCTTTATGAACAGGCGGCATGAGTGTTTTTCCAAGGGGTCTTAGGCCGCATAGATGGCCCCTTGTTCTAGTTTGACACCTCCTTGGTATAGGATTTGCCCCACCATTTGCACCTGTTGTTGCATTTGGTGGCCTCTGCTCCAAACCTGTTATGGATGAAACAACTCTTTTCATCCCAATTTTGAGACTGGTTTTTGGGTGATGATGTTCTCAGGGGAGTTGAACTCTGACCACTGTTGTTGGAACTTGATCTATGGTCTCTGGACCAGGACTGTCGTCCTTTGCTATAGCTACTATTTTTGTTGTTGTTTCTTGACTCAGATCGTTGTCGCCAGCTACTATTGGATTTTGTTAAGCTTTGGCTTTTGTTCCTCTTTACTTCCTCGGTCAACTGAGCTATTTGGGCTCTACGTTGAGCGAGTTCACCAGTCTCTGCAGTTACTGCACTTACCACAGGCTTTGACCTGGTATATTCTAGCGTATTATCTGCTGATTTTGCAAGGAAGTCCAAGTCTGCGGATGTATTTATCACGGTCAAACCCTCGGCAGGTAGGCATTGCACAACACTTTGAGGAAGTTGTTTGCAAAATTGGTTGCCTATGACAGAAGGGGCTATGATATTATCCGCCTTCTGCCTCAATTTCACCATGATGATTTAGGGTTTTTTATCCCCCATCTTTATACCACACATCACATCATCGATGATTTGGTTTTTAGTTTTCCCATACACATTCTTTTTCTTCTTGACGAACCAGGCATATTTATCATCTTCTGTCAAAGGGCATTCCATAATATCCGGATTGTGGCGGATTATTTGTGGGGGCATGCCTCCACAGATGTGGAGATACCGCTGGTTCAGAGTTATGTTCTCTGTCTAGAACCTGCCTTCCAATAGAGTCAACCACAAGTCTACCTCATTGGGCAGAAATTCCGGGATCTCTATCCTTCGCCTATAGAAGTTGGGGTTCTGTCCTGTCTGTAGTTGCAAAAGCTGCATAATTTGCGCCAAGACTTCAGGCATCAGCTGTGGCTGAGCACTACCTCCCTGCGATGGTTGTGGGTTTTTGGTTGGTGGTAGGACCATTGCTGTCTTTCTGATGATAAGCGTATTCCACAGAACTACTTCCTTCTTTGCTGGTTGAAAACACTGGCTCCTGTGTTTGTAGGACAGGTGTTTTTGGGTTAGAACTTTGCCTTAAAGTTCGATCACTTCTCAAAATTTTAACTGCTAATTGATCTTTATTTATTGCAGCTCCCATTCGTGCTAATTCTGGGTGTTGAGGGCCTTCTTCCAGATTTGGTAAATTCTTGGAGTGTCAATTTGAAGTCGGGGGGTTGGGGGATGAGTCCAACCTTCTTCCTCCAGGTCTACTGTATGGTTTCTCTTTGTTTATATATTTTAAAGAGAGGGGTATAAATTCCCACTTCAGCAGACTCTACTTCGACGACCTTTAAGGTGTCTTAGTCTGCAAAAAAATATTTTTTATTTGCCGAGCAAGCGAGTTTCTTGCCAGCGCATTGTGCCAATTTTTGTAAAAGTGCAATGCGCCTAAGGACACCTTTCGATGTAGCCAAATATCACGTTGGGGTCACCACTGTGGAATACCTTGTCGTGAGAGATATTCTCACCAGAAGGAAATTCTATAGAATTTAAGAGTGTTCAGCCACTTTGTACATAAGTATGGGTAAGCCAGAACCAGACCAAACACTGGTGATTTTAGAGCCGATTCGGGTGGTTTATATACGGCTTATTTACACGCACACAAACACACGTATGTAAGATAATACGTATATTGGTGAGAACAGCCAGGTCGCATCATCCCCTATCGAGATAAGAGATGGCTGGCCAGTTCGTGTATGAATCATGACATCATCTTATTATATCACAATTTGGTACTCGTACATTACCTGCAAGTATATACAGGTAATTACGATCGAACGTAATTTGTGTATTTAACTGAGTCCCCACAATAATAATTACTAATAATAATAATAATAATAATAATATTCATTAAAATCTTCTTTTTTTTTTTCGATTAATCAAGAAAATGGAACAATGTGTAGAAGACTATTAAACTGCTTTCAAATACAAAATTATATGTACATGAAAAATGTACTAGGTACTTGATTCAGTGACACAAAGCGAAAATTTATTGCATTCAACCTGTGAAATTTGAGTGAAATTTGAACATACTCAGTTCAAAGACAATTAGCTTACGATTCTGTTTAAAAAATATAGATTTACTTTGTCGAAGTTTATGTTTTTACATATATGCATGACATAATACATTGGAGTTAAGTGTTTTCATTAAAAATATGAATTCAATTACACGTTTACAATACATAAATAAAAATTCATATCGAAAAGATAAATTTGCAACGAGTTTATTTTGAAGGACAATATGGCTCACCTAAAATTCTGATGTTCGAAATTCCAACAAAAACGTACAGGGCGCTTAACATTCGATTAAAATTAAACAAAATCAAAGTTAGAACCCAGAAATATGAATTTCAGGAGATTGAATTTTTGAAATAAATGGTTGTCCCTTACCTCATAGCACTATTTTCTTCGTAGAAACTTAAAATAAAACAAATTACCATATTATAGGCAGAATAATTATTTAAAGCTCATACTGATGAAATGTAAATTAAAAAATTTATGCTTTACATTATGTTGAATTGAGTCGTCATTCAGGAAAAACTAAACTAACTCACGAGAAACAGAAAATAAAAACTTGAGCCTATTCACCCATAATACAAAATCTTAAAATCATAAAAACCTTATTGTTGGCAGAATAAAAGTTATTCGAAACATAATATACAAAAACTTTTCAAAAACATTATCTGCATACGAGTAAACTAATTAGTCCTGGTTTCTAATTTCACCGATTCCAAAATGAGCTCTCGCCTAGCCGCCTCGAATACAATTAAAAAATAAGCGCCCCTTGAATCAGCACATCGTACCGTAAATACCACTAAAGGAACTCATTTGGTACTAAAGGAGGACATGTGAACCAATTAAAATCAAGAGAATTTACTCAGTTGGTTTAGAAAGTTCTGCACGTTTTAGGAAACAGTTTACTTGTAGAATAGATACCTATTTAACGTAGAAAAGTGCAGGACGAGTTCTCTAACGAAGCTGTTTAATTTTACAAGTCAGACAATAAATAAAAAATTTCAATTTTTAAAATGTACCGACTCTAATGTTACGAACTCATACGGTTTACGCACCCGCTTTGAAAAATATACTGACTCGATCTCAATGCAGTTTGCAAAATCGGTTAATTAATGACCTTTTCTATTTTGCTTGTTTGTTCCGCCATTCTTTAAGAGTTGGCTATATTGTTGTGAAAAAGTTGGCTAAATTCGGAATTTCACCCTCTTTGAGTAAACTGCTTTGAAAAGCTACCGCCCCGTCAGCTTCTCAAGAGAACTCATTCTATAATTTGAGTAAAGTTTATTTTACCACATTTTATGTGGTCCCAAATGAAAATTTAGGTCGAAATTAGAATTCAGCGCTCCAAAAAACATATTCCAACAATGAATCACTCGAAAATTTGCTTTTGTGTAGCGTAACTCTCATACCTACTTTATTGTGGAATATTCATCTTCTCTATTCTCATTACAATAGGAGGGGTATTGTATTTTGATCGTTGACTTTATATCATTTACTTTCATCTATTAGGTGTTTATTCTTTTTCCTAGCGCGCGCGCACACACACATACACAAATATCACATATATGATACTGCAAATGTGAAATTTTGTCTATACCTACTATATACATAAGTCTCATCACTTCGGAATCGCTTGATAGATACATCTGATATTTTGAGGAATTATTTGTGTTGTTTCATGGAAGATTTTAAGCTAACTTGGAGGTCCATAGCCTTCTTGTTGAAAATGTGTAGATTTTGAACCCCGTATCTCCAATAAATTAAAAAATTATTTTTTTTTTTTCCACAAATATATTGTCCTCCATGATATTAGTATACTCTCAAAATTTCATATTTCTACACCCCCTTTCGAAGATATGTGGCAAAATTAAACTACAACTAATAACTCCTGAACAAACTGATCGATTAGATTCGAAATTTGCAGGACAGTTCCTTGTATTAGAAGTAACGTTTGTACCAAATTTCGTGACTAAGTCTAAACGAAAATTACACACAGTATCGTATTAACGAAAATGATACAGACATAGAATGCATACACCCACACACTCACAGCTTTTGTTCATTTGCTCACACTACTTTTTTACATTGCTGTACATAGGTACACTTCCTGTCAGTCGTAATATTGTTTCTATCTTTACTTTCCTCCATCATTATTCTTTCCACTTTTTGAAGCATTCATATAAATTATCTTCCTGAATTTTCTAAAAATTCTCTCTCTTTCTACAATTACCTATATATTATTGTATAAATTAGATACCATTAAATAATATTTGCAATAGATATTTTTAGCGTCCGTCGCACAAATTTTGTACGATAAACATATAAACATTTACAATAGTTAGACTTACCTACTATTGTATCATAAGTTCATCACATTAACCCAATATATTGCGATTGTATCCGGACGAGAAAAATTAAGCGAACGAAGACGTGTCTACATGAATATTGTAGCCTAATAAATGCTGCGTTTTTTAATGTACGTGTCATTCATCGCATTTACTCCAGTAATACAGATTTTAATTGTGAAAAACTATAATCTTAGAAATCTCAGGGGCTGGTTCAACTACAGGCTGCACAGTGTACCAATAATTCCGTACATTATTACAAGTTTTATAACGGTACATTATTTTGGATTATTCGTTGCAGAGGTATATAATACAGGCCCTGGATTTTTTACGGTATACCTATAGGTATAATACTGCAGAATTCGTTGTTTTGGAGGAACCAACAAACTTCTTTTTTTTTCGTGTCTGTGTGCGACTGTGTGGGTAGCAGCGCGTGGACACCGAATACGATGGAATAATTGACGAAATAATATCGGGAAATAATTTAGCGAAATAATCTTAACGAACAAATTAACGGCTTGTACATTTATTATGGTGATTGTCGTACGCGGGTACCTCGTCCTTGTACCATTTGCTTCACTATAAGAAATGTTAAAATTTTAAAGCGTTTTTTGCATGCAAATAGGCGGCGGAAATACGAAATAGGTACGACTAAAAGTTTACGTAGACTAGTGCGTTAGTTTACCCGAAAAATATTAAACCGTAATTTGCTTTTTCTTCGTCGTCGGGTAGATTCGGTAAAACCAATATATCCAGTTTTTGAAGACCATATGGAACGTGGAAAAGGTGAGAATAAAACTGATAAACTTCAAGAGCGGTTTGACCAAATGTTTCTAAATACGGAACGGTTTCTGCGTCAGCCCAAATTCGAATCTGCTCATCCGACCCATAATCTGTAAACGCTAGATAATCGAAATTGGCCGTTGCAAAAGCAAAAGAAAACGTCGACATTGGAATAGGTGATTCCTCAAATCGTTGCACAGTCCACCAATCTGTATGCTCCCTGCGAATCAAAAGTTGCGAAATGGTCTTGTTTAATGTTTCGTGGTAGTCTACTACAGGCCATAATCCTAGAATAAGCGACTGCTAATACTTAAGTACCCACCTAGGTTATAAGTACCCACGAACGACAAATAATATGATCATTAGGTTAGGTAATGAGAAGTCCGAGATCTGGACCTTAAAATAAAAATTATTTTCGACAAACACAAGACAAAATAATGACGTCACAAGTTCAGACAAATTTTTAAGAGACAAAATTCGAATTCGGACATTATATTATCCGAATTCGAACTTGTATTCAGATGAAGACGTGAAGACAGAAATAAAATCTGATTCTCTTTCAGGCAATTATAATGCATTTTATTTCAGTAACGACTCTTCCAAATTCAGACAATTTTAGACAATAATTTGGTTCGATCCGACAGACTGGCGCCATGAGACATATATTAAATGAAGACGAATTGAATGAAAGTAAAAACCCATCGACAGATATGAATGCAGCCAACCTTTTTGCTTTATCTCCGTTCTTTCCACGCTTTGCTTGCGGTTTGCAGTCATTAATATATTTTTATTATATTTTATTTTATCAGTCATCCACGTGCGTTTTTAGCCTATTGTATGTCGACGTATATATTTCTGCTTTCTGTAATCTTATTGGCTGTAGACATTTTATATTTCTTCTCGCTATTTATGTTATCGACATCATATGTTTAAAGGCAAATTAGCAGACAATAAGTGGGGAAATTTCCTTAACAAGAAGAACTGATTTGTGAAGACGAATTCTAATTTTTAAATCACTCTCTCGCTCTCTGCTTTGCACTGACGACACCCGGTACTAGGTTCGTCTTTGCAAATGAGTCCTTCTTGTGTAGGCGGATAGTAGCAGGTCCAAGTCACAAGTCGTACATTTAAGTCCTCATGTCAGGCAATTTAATGTATGTACCATCTTCGAGATGCAGAATAAGATTCAATCTGATCTACCTTGAAGACAACTAGGATGGTAGTTGGTGTTCCAGATAGGTTCAGTTGAAGACAAAGGCAAATTAGGGATGTTCTTTCGTCATGAAGGATCAGTAGTGACGACACATAAATCATTCCTAGTTTCGCCAGTTGCACATCGCACTTCAAGGCGATCTTTTGAAAACACCTGCGAGATGAAGTATCAGTCGACAATACGATCAGATGGAGTTCCTGACATCTGTTAGGAGGGAAATTTGGTGTGTTGAAGACAACCTTAAGACAAGCTTGGTTCCAGATGACTGCCTTGCTCTGTCATTTAAAGGCCGCATCGAGCCTTCTTTTTGCGCATAGTGGATTTGACTCCATCTATGTTAGTAATTTTCTCACCTCACCCTCACTTTTAACCAAAAGCTCCGAGACCTAAAGTTTCATATTAGGAGTCTTTTACACAACAAAACCATTACTCATGAAGACACACAATTAGGTGAAGACACAACAACTTTCTGATGGTTTCTCCTACTTGTTGTCTGCCATAGCTTTTTTTTTTAACTTTTTATTTTTTCCGCTACACACTTTGCTTTGTTCCGCTTTGTCGACACTATAGTTCTTTTGTAATTATAGTCTTTGACAAAATAATTCTGCTGTTCGTTTTTGTAAGTTTCGAACCTTGTATGGATCAAAACTTTGTTAGGCTCTTCTTTCCACAAAACTTAGCTTATTGCTGATTCGTCATATTAATTTGCTGAGGTATGAAGACAAAAGTAAGCTGCGTTTTGCCATGTCTGAAGAAGTCTAATTCAAGTCAAGAAGAATTCAGCCGTAGGGCATAGTCAAAGTCAAAAAATAAAATGTCTTGAAAACACAATTCAAGACCCCTCGATTCAGTGTTTTGGCTGCATGATGCCCCAACTCTAGGACATTGTGACGTCATTAGCATTTAAACACCACTATACATTAAAGGTTGACTTTATGACACGTGACAGGAATCGATTTCATATGCCTCATAAAATATTGGCGACTGTGGCAGGAATCGATTTCGGACGCCTCAGTAACCATATCTGTGTACGTTAATAGTATAAAATTATTATTCAATTCTAAATTTCTTACAAACGTTGCTGGTGAACAGGCTCCAAACTACTAAATGCAGACACATTTTCGTGATACGCCAAGTATAGCTCGAATTTCGCTTTCAAATTCAACTGATTGAAACATGGAAATACACCTGCGGTGCCCACTTCGTCAAATTTACTGAACACTATTCGTCTGCACACAGTGACAAAAATCAATTATTCATTCTCCAAATTAATGTTCGAATTTTAAAATATCTACCGACGTATTCGTAGTAAATAGTATCAACTGAAAAGTAGGCATTTTCAAACTCTGTTACTCACCTTTCAGTCTGTTCTAAGTTCGTTACATAGTTATATACATTATAATCAATAGACTCGTGCTGAGAATCCCCTTCGAATGGAATATAAACTATATACTTCTGACCAGCTTCCAGCTGGTGATCAAGAAGTGTGATAATGTATTGATCGTATTCGATTAGGTATTGATGATGCAGCTGTTCTTTAAGTATTCGTCTGTTATCCGAAAAAGATTTGATATACACTTTATCTTCCTCTATGTTCAATTTCTTTGAATTTAAGACGATTTGGTTCGTTGTCACGACACATTCAATCTGTTGTATGCAAATCGTCACATGTAAAATAAGGAACAGAGGTTAAATTTTTTAAGGTGCTGTCCGTGTAAAAATTTGAAATATCATAGGTAGTACCACTGCAATAAACGACGTTTTTCTAGAAGCCTACCCCCCCCCCACCATGAACAGTATACTACTAAATAGGACGCCGTCCTAAAGCGCAAATGCATCAAAAATGACTGGTCAAAAGCGCAAATAATAGCAACCAAAATCACAAAGAGTTTTAATTCTTACGGAAGTGCGTTAAAACGGTAAATATAAAAAGGAAACTGTTTGTCAGCAACACCTCCAAGAGCAGAAAAAGCGCAGGAAACTAATTTTTTAGTCAAGAATAATTTTGGGAACTGAGCTGGCATCAAATTTTCGATAAGTGTTCCTTAAGAGCACATCTGTGGCCTACAGCCCATCGTTGCCTCATTGGCCTATCGATAATCGATTCCATCCAAATAAGCAGGCCAGATAAGACGTGAATCTTAACCCGACAAGCTACAGGATTAATTTTTTTTAGAGGGCACGACGGAAGGGCAGGTGAGGTGGGCTGTTCAAAAAAATAATTAGCGTCTGTATCCACACGTTAGTGG
Organism: Ericerus pela; assembly: GCA_011428145.1. Classification (NCBI taxonomy): domain Eukaryota; kingdom Metazoa; phylum Arthropoda; class Insecta; order Hemiptera; family Coccidae; genus Ericerus; species Ericerus pela. Next base: position 138,465 of record WOFM01000636.1, on the reverse strand, counting down.
GATGAATAATATCTTCATGATTTTTTTTTGGTTTTTGTGGAGAGATATGAACCCCTGGTGCCGCCGTAGAATTTTGTTGAAAATTGTGCCTTTACGTCATTTTTCAAATTTTTGTGTAGGTATTGTAAATAATTGCTATTTAACATTAAACTCAAACTAATTTGGTGCTCGCTGGCGTAACAACACAGGGTGCAGAGGTACAATGTGGGCAACCAACAGTTTAAAAAAATGGGGTACAAAGTGTCATTGCTGTCTCTTCCTCCTAAAAAATTAGTACTGTACTGTCGTCATTGATTGTAACATCTCAGTGAATTCTAATTCTTCAGAAACTTTTACAAGTTGACGCATGTGGCTATCACCTATTTAAATTATAAATAAAAATAAAATCTGATTTAATAATAAATTAAAAATAAATTCTGTCAAACTTTTAAAACCCTTTTTAGCATTAAAAATGTGCCGTAGACAATTCTAGAACCTATATTTATCTATTCATACTATTTCTTTCCACTCTTTTCACATTTGTCTTCATTCTTGTACTCTTTACCGCTGTCAATCATTTTCTTCTTTCACATCATTATTTTTCTCCGTCATTTTACAAATCTCTTTGAATCTTCATCTTTTTTATAATTTTTCATGTTTCATCTCATACTCCACAGACTGTCATCTAATTTTATTCATTTTATCTTATCTAATATCACGGTGCATACTTTTCTATTCATAATTTCTTCCGCCAAATGTTCTATTTTCTACTATGTACCCATATTTCTTCTTTTTTTTTCCCACCTCTTGAAAATCTCGGAGATAAAATTGTGTCGTTTGACACAGTTTTGGTTTGGTTCCCGTTGAAATAACATGTTCCACTTCACTATGTGTCTTTTATGTGAGAATTTTTATTTTTAAATATAATTACGCTTTTTAAAATGTGCTGATTTTTTAAAAAAACAATGGGCAATAATTAGTGTTGTGACTCTTGGTTCTAATTCAAGTTTAATGACGATATGTAAGTAAATTATGGAGATTTTCGAGATACATTTGGTATAGTAATTTAGCCATTTATCATGCTAACATTTGGTCCACAAATTCAGGTTGACTGAGCGGGTCAGGGGAGAACAGTTTTCAAGTTTCCTCTCTGTGCAAAATGGTTTTCAATCTAAAAGTTCTTGGCCGTGGTTTCTGATCTGTTATATAAAACATAATGTTGGTACTGTGGGGTAGGACGTCAAAATGACCCACCTGGCATACCACAATGTTGTTAACTTTAAATTTATCTCAAAAAATAAAAAGATAAAACATGTTGGATAGGACTTTAATTAACATAACAAATTTAACAGATTTTGAAAAACCAAACAGACTTTACTTCACAAAATACTTTACTATTAGACATTTGTATCGATGTAGGATATAAACTGTCATCATGAAAAAATTCAAGTGAAAGACTACATTGTACATAGAAAATCAAAGAATGTTGCAGGCCTAACCCTTAAACTTTCAAAATGAAGAAGGTGAAAAAATAGATTTATCAAGCTGACTGACTCCATAAAAGATCACCTCCTTCTTACAATAAATAAAAAAGGAATCAGTTATGGAAAATAAAATGGAGTCCATTGAAAACAGATACATAATATAAATAATAAAGGAATAAATAGAAAATAAAATATTACAAGAATATAAAATAGAGCCTTTATTGCTGCATTATCTCTCATGTTTTAGTGGGTGGTTTGCTGGTAATGGAACAAAGATACCTCATTTCTCTGTCATCTGAAATTCATTCTGGAAAACTATTGAACATTCTTTCAGATTGAATGAAAACATATCGGCCATATAGTCCATAATTTGGAGAGAAATCTCATAGGTACTTTTAGTGACGTCAGAAAAATCATAGTAGAATGTTTTATCAAAAAGTAAGGTGTCGATAAATGATGAAATAATAATTTAAGTTTGTGAGACAATGAGTTACTGACAAAAGCATAGTCAAACAATTTAACTATTTTCAGCCAGATACTTCCATATGTACTCATCCTATAAACATATTAAAATAATTTTTGAAAGAAATTTTTGTAAAATTCAACTGCGGAATAAGAAAAATTTCGTGAGTTCCCAAATAGTTATTTGTGATACAATGCAAAAAGTATGTGATTTTGATATGAGTGTGAACTTTGTTACACTAGCTGAAGGGAGTGCTGCAAATCACAATGGTACCAATCACCTACTTTGCATATGTGTCACAAACTATTTTTTGCAAGATTCAACCTATAATAAAAACTTTGTGAGAAATTTTTTTTAGAACAAAATAATAATTAATATTTTTGATTTTTTGTAGTGAAAAAATCTCCAATCCTCTCTGAACTTTCCAAACATGGAAAGTTAACCTGGAAGTGTGAATGCACCTGTCAATAATTTTTCTTGTGGTAATGAAATTTGCAACATTTTATTCAAGTAAGAGGGATTAAAAAATGTATTTTTCCATTGTGTGTTGAGAAAAATTATTTAAAATATAAAATATGAAATTATTTTTGAAATTTTTCATAAAACAAAAATTTTTTTTTTTCAGACATCAATTTCGTACTCTGTGTTAATTAAGACATACATAAATTAAGAAACTCTAAATTATTTTTCCATAAATAACGTATAAAGTATTATACTTCAAATAATAATTTAAATAAGTAAAAATTAAGACATTGTTGACAAAACTATTGGCCTTATTAATTTATAGTGGTTATATTAAAAGTGAGCTCGTTAAAAAAATTGTTACAAAATCAGTTTGAAAAACTGTGAAATGATGAATATAACTATAATGATATTTGATGATGTATGCGAACACAACCATAAAAAAAACCCTGTAATAACACAAATAAAAAATAAACTCTATGTCTGACATAGACCTTTCACTACCCATATTATGAAATGTATCAATCATTAAAAATAAGGTTACAAAGGAACAATAATTCTATCAGCTTACATACCGTTATTAATACATTACCCCAAAGTTTGGGAGTGTCTGCAACCATTTGAGTGTGAATGACAACAGCATACTTTTCTGGTATCAGGTTCTCAGGTAAAATAGATTTTTGTTTGTTTAGGGACTTTGAAGTTTCACCAGTTTGAAACAGAAAACCCATCACTGAAAGTATCAAAAAACAAATATCCCTCTTCATTTTTATGAAACTCTTTGGATCAAAAGTTCAATAATGTAAACTAAATCTTCAACTTATTTTAATGAACGTTTTTACTTGAACAACAAAATACAAGAAGAATAGAACAAAATTTTCCTTAAGATAGTCAACATCTAAAATTTTTCTGAAAAGTATGTATTTGTTTATTCTTAGTAAATACATGAAAATAAAACTCCAAAGCAAAAACTACTGTGATTAATTGACGTTGCGTGAGTAAATAGAAAACACAAAATCGAATATCACATGTGTTTCTTTAAAACAAAAAATTAAAAACCCTACTGTAGCAATCCAGAATGAAAATATAGGTTTTCTTAACCTAAATAAAAATAAAGGAGGGCATTGAAAATGAATAAAAATTAAAAAACAAAATGTTATGTGGGTTAAGCATTATAACCCACAACCATTAGATATTTATTTGCATGTTCTTGTCAACCATTTTAGTTAGTCAGCCAACCTTTTTAAAACTCGATTCACTGGGGACTAATGATAGGCATCGCTGGTGTATACTTTACCGGTGAGTATCGTGATTCACGGTAAATGCATTTAGGCTAACATTGATCGTCATATGTATGTTTATGTAGAAAAATTGGCATTGGACATTTTTTAGTACGTTGTGGCTAAACAGAGAACAAATTTTGTAGTTCATCTGTCTAGTCTGTAAACTAATAAAAAAGTGAATTTCGATGGTGGACCAAATCAACTGTCTATCAACTAGGGCTGAGCCATGAGAGGAAAGGAGGAATATTGTCCCCACAACATCTATGAAAATTGATCATTCCTAAAAACTTTCAAAGTTCAGCCACATTAGTACATGTAGGAACTACACAAATATGCACATTCTCATCCTTATCAAGTGCACTACACTCTAAAAACATGTATATGCTTTGTTTGTTCATATGTTCTTACTTGCACACACAAACAAGTAAGATACAATGTTTGGCCGATGATAATTCAATAGATAAAGATCTCAGCAATGTCCTCCATTGACATTCTACTTAACAATTGCCAAATTTCCTGGCATTGAGTGTACTGAATTTTCTTCTTATTTTTATGGTTAACCATTCATATGGGTCATCTTCATCCTCTAAACATTATATCTGTACATACTCTGATAATTTTTTCTGGCATACTACCACATAGTTGTTGGTAGCACTCTTCTCGAGAAATTTGCTTAACCCTGAAGTAGCCAGTTAGTTGCATTAGCCATGTCTCTAAATCCTTAGATAAGAACATTTGAAGATTTATTCTCTTTTTTTTATTTTGGAGGTGCTCGATTAATTTATTTTACATAGCTTCTTTAACACTAGCTTTTATGATGTCTTGTATTAATTTTTCTTGTTCTTCCATTTCTTTTGGAAGCTTTTACTCAGTTTGCCACATCTTTCTCTAGCTAATTTTTGTGCTTGTTGTCCAGTGATTTCTGCAACATTATCTTGAACCATTGTGAAACAATTTAGTTCAGTAGAGGATCCAAGTATGACTTTTTGTGAATTGCGATATTTTTCCAACTAACATTTTCACACCTGCTTTTAAAATTTTCTAACCTGAAAATATCACATTGGGGTCACCAGGCTGTGGGTTGAGCCGCAGCCAGCCTTTTTAAGACTCAATTCACTGGTGACTAACAATAGCATCACTGTTGTATGATTGGCTGTACATGTACTTTACTTGTGAGTATTGTGATTTACGGTAAACGCGTTTAGGCTAATGTTGATCATTATATGTACATATACAGAGACAAATCTATACTGGCCATTTTTGAAGTATCTTTTGGCTAAATGGAGAACAAATTTTATAGTTTGTCTGTTTAGCCTATATACTGTGACGTCCGAAAACAAACGTACATCCCGAGTAAAGGGAAGGATATCACGATTCGAAGTATATCAATAAGTCTCGATTAATCGTAGAGTCGAAACCACAAACCAGCTCAAATAGTTAGGCCTCCAGCCCACCAGCGATAGCTCCCGAGGCCTACGAAGTATGTCGGGTGAATTTATGTAATTGAAAATAAATAAGTTGGCTGACCCATTATTACAGTTTACATTTTATTACAATCAAAAAGGTTACTTACAAATATGGTAACTAGTATCAGGTGGTGCAGGTTACAAATCATGTCGCCTCATGGTTCTCGAAGTTCGGTGAACCAACAAATCTCGATTGAATGTTCGTCTTTGAAATCGGAGAAGTAGTATCGCGAACTATTTAGTTTTACTATCGATGTTCACATTCGAAAGTATCGGTGAAAACAATTTAAAAGATGACTCGATGTCGTATTAAAAGACTGTATTATGTCGTGAATAATATTTTGTATTCACAACGAACGGAAACTATCACGTACGGAACAAGACTGACTGTTCACTCTTAGGCCAAAAATGTGAACAGTCAAAAAGATAAATATTGGCTCACCGATGATCGATATCGTAATTATACCCGTCACCACATCGTTAAATAAACGATGTTTCGTAGATTTGGGGAATTTATTTCCGTTGGGGAATTGGCGTATTTCCTGTTCAGCTTATCCGTAATATAATCTTAAAGTTCGAGAGCCGTTCCTTATCATAATACTAGTATACATTCGATGGTGACGTGAAGGGGAAGGCTACGGGTGATTAGATGTCACAATACTACAAATTGTGTGTTTTTTTAAGTCCATAAACTAATAAAGAAGTGGATTTTGGTGATGGACCAAATCCACTGTTTGTCAATTAAGGCTGAGCCGTGAGAGGAAAGGAGGAACATGGTCTCCACATGTTCATTTTTTGTTTTCTTCATTTTCATTTATTCATTCCATAAACAACATAACAATAATAACAACAAAACAACATTACCACTTTCACCTTATTTTACATTTCCATTTTCTCCCTCTAATTTTTTTACAGTCTTTATCTACCCCTTCAGTTACTCTTCACTCATGAACGATTGGTAAAAATAAGATGATAGACAATTTTTCACAAACCAACTCCAGAAGAGTTTTCAATGCTAAAACAACTAATTAAAATATAAACAAATACATATATATCTATCTGTATGTGGGTACCTACAGAGGAAAAATTGAAATATCAAAAGTAATTTGACAGAATACTGAGCGAACATTACGCTTAAATTGAAGTGTCAAGGAAATTCTTGTTGAATTTTATTGTGAAGATATAGAAAACATATGATAGTGATCAAATTATTCCTCAGAAAATAAAATAATATTAAAAGCTTGTTCTCGGACCAGCCTCTTTGGTTCATTCGAAATTTTATCTTCTTTGCTTAGTAATAATTTATGATTTTTTCAAATCATTTCTACAGACAAATGGTTTAGTCGATTGAAATGAAATTTTGTACTACCTACAGTAGAATACATGTAATATAATCATTCAATAATTGTAGAGTTTACCAAATTTTATGAATATTTTCTTCCAAATTACTCACTTTAGAACCACTGAAGTTCCAAAAAATTTAATATAATAATTAATAGGATGTGCTTGACGTAAGTTCGGTTCGATTGATCTGAACAAAAAACAATAGAGTTCACAGCCTTTTTCTGAATTGGAATTATTATACCAAATTTTATGACTATCGAATACAAAATTCCTCCCTGTACCATGTTAAATAGAATTGTGTATAATTTATAAGTACACCTATACGAATTTCAGCTCATAGTGCGAAAAGTTGGCTGGGATGATGAAACGAAAAGCAAATTTACGCCCACAACCTGGGTGTTGAAACCAGATAAATTTTAATATGTAGATTTTCTTAGAAAACCTACATAAAATGCAAAAACGAATAAAAACACAATTAAACCCGAAAATTTATTGCAATCGAAAAACTAAATTTATGACTTACGAAAAAAGATGAAAATTTAGGTACCTACTAAATAAATGTTGAATGTGAGCAGGTTGAGCCATGATTACTAGAAATTGTTTACTGTTTTGTATTTTTGGGAAATTTTAGCCTATATTTCAGATATAATACTTGCACGGTCATAAATTTTCAGTCCGTGTGTTGAAGATTACGACGAATGCTTTATTTCTCTGTAGTGAAGAGAGGTACGAATTATTAGAGCATTTCGTGTGTTGAAGATTCCCCAATTATTAATTGGGTTCAGGCAGTCATTCTTGTAACTAGTTTCACAATTATTAAAAATTTAGTCAAATACAAATCAAATTTTAGCTATAGGACTTTTCTTTCAGATTACTATATGTTTAATCCTATAATCTTAAAAAGTTGACAATCAGTTTAGTAAAAAATTCAAATTCTAAATTTTGAAAACACCAATGATTGATCAGAAATTATATGAATGTTCTGATAATTTATCCACCATTAATTGATCGTGTTTCAATAGTAGATCTACCAATAATTGATCGTGTTTCAGTAATTAATTCACCGTAACAGAGTAAGATATTATTTTTAGAATTTTTACCAAAAAAAAAATGCATACTTACTGCATTTCCTTACGTAGAGCTATAGCCAAGACACCTAGTTTGAGTCACCTATCTTTAAACAACTGTTTGTTTCATAGCAAACATGATCCGAATCATCAATAATTTTACATTCAGTTATAAGTTTACTTAAGTTAAAAAAATTTATTCTAGAATTTAACCCTTCTCAAGTGAAAAAAAAAAGAGGAAGTTCGAAAAATATGAAAAAAAACCTTTCAAATAATCACCATAAACTACCTTATTATTTTTCCTTCCTTATTCCTGCTTAGGACTCATCTGAAAATAAAAAAATAGAGAGATCGATAAATTAATGGAACATAAAAAATCACCAAATTATTGTTCTAATAATTGATCAGTGGTCAATATTTGGTGCCTTTTGATATTTCTTGCTCCAATAATTAATCATCAGCTTTCAAAATGTAAAACTGACTGCACTGAGTTGATAAAAATATAGGTAGGTACATACCTATGTCATTAGACTCGTAATTTCATAATGAACAAGTAAGTACCACTATAATATAATGCCAGAATTCGAATAGTAACTTAACAAATTTTAAGACCCATTTTATAACTCCACATTATTCCCCGAATGTCAAAGTAAGATAGGTATTTAATTAAGGTATGTTTTACACCCTTTTATTTCTATGATGTTAGATCAGTATTGCGAACTAATGAGCAACCAAACACTTAATATTATTGCCTCCTCCCCATGGTAAATTTCCTGGTCGTAAATGGTTGCCTCGACACTCTCAATATTGTAGGGAGGTACCTGGTGTATAAATTGTTTTGAAACAAAAGGATTGGAAGAGCAACAGATTATCAAGTGTATATGCAGAAATGTAAAACCAGCACTTTTCTGTCAGTGTTGTGTAATATAGTGATAACCGCGTATAATAGTTTGTATAACACTTGAATAAATTTACTTTTCAAAAAAAGAATTGTGAATTTCCCACAGGTGCACTTACCAAAAATTTTAGTGAAATCAGAGAAGGTTAGACAATTTATAAGAATACAGTTTAGATTAGAGAAGTGGAACACAAAGAAATGTAACACGCTGGATGATCCGATGAATTCTAAATAAACTCTATATGTTTTCGTACCTGATTAAAACAAAAGTGCCAGTGAGATTTCTTTTGGCAAGTTTTTAACTACCGATATATTGTAAATCAACGGCAATTATCAATGAAGGCTTGTGATTGACAAATTTTTCTCTGAACAATTGCTCCTGCTTTGAAAATACAAAGGTTTCATATTTACAGAAAGAAACCAAAGCACCTAAAATAGTAAAATTATAATTATATTTCTTTAGGATGGAGAGGCGGTGAAAGGGGTATTTACAAACACTGTTCATGTACTAACTGTATATATATATAGGGAAAGGGTGAGGGAAACACTGAATGTTAGAACACTTTGATATAATAAAGTAGATATTAGTATTGACGATATTAGTCCAGCACTCTCGCAGTAAATCCGCCAGATGATAATGCGCTTAATTGTCCAAAACTAGCTAATGACCCCAGTGGTGATTCTAGGCTTGATCTGTAGATGACGGTATTACACATTAATCGGTAAGTCTTGTCGTAGTCATGTATAGATAAGAACTCTTTTTGGTGCACTGGCTGTATTTGAATTAACATAGTCTAATTTCATAAGCCTTTGTGCACATAAAAACATGCACAACGATGGGAAACACCCACAGACTGCTGACGCCATGTCATTGGTAAAATTTTGGTTTTTCCTAATGATGTCCATCCCCTTATTTTTTCAAAAGTTTTTGATAAAATGAAACAATCTCTTTCTTAACTCTCACATCAGTTGAACAGTATTAGTACTGAATGAGGCAAATACACCATTCAACTAATATCCACTCCTGCTCTCCCGTCTTTTTGGAGCTCATTTATGGATGTCACATCACGGAGAGTAAATTTGTTGCATTAAAAGACAGAAATACTATGTTAGGGCTTGAATATTGCATGAGCATAGAGGTAGGTACCCCGTTCTCAATCCCCACTAAAAAGTGGCATCATCAGATATGCAATCTCTCAAACTGTTCATTTCAACTATAGCTGCTGACTACTGCTAGTATTAGATACACCACCAAACAGAGTAGTATTTTACACATCACCTGCATTAGTTGAGTCAACCACACCTTTAAATAAAACAGCTACTTTCAACACACCTCAATAATTAGCTGCATCTAATGTGTTATTGGCGAATTCAGCACCTTTAAAATGAGCCTCTCAATCGCTTGATCTTATTTAACATGTCCCAAAATAAGGTGACTGCTTAAAATGAACCTCATAACACAGAGCATCATTCAATGTGCCTATATTTACAGCTGAAAATTGTGTTTTTAGCTGCAAGTTATCTAACAGCACCCTTAACTTTACAATGTGAATACGGAAAACCAATTCAATATTTCGTCTTTATGGAAAGTAAGTCAGAACTTTGTTATTCCAGGATGAATGTGTCACCTCCACATGCAAATTCTCTCTCACGGTTTCCACAATTTGATGGTCAAAATGTGCAATAGTAACATCAGAAAGTAGAAAACTTGGCCATAGGGCATCATATCTATCGGTACATTAATTATTGTTCAATCACTAGTTAGTAACACTGTATCGTCATTCTCTAGTTCCTATTCAGTTGTGTCGTCAATCTGTTCAGTTTGTGAGTTGTGTCTGTTCATGTGAATATCTCTCTCATCATTAAATTCATTTATTAGTGCGGTACTTGTGTTTTTCTCATTTATTTACTTTCCGGTGTTAAATTAATTGTTTGTCTACCTCATACTTCAACGGACTCCAAGCCCCCAGAGTCCAACATGGTGGAGGCGCCGGGTACCTCGCAAAAAATGAAGTCAACAGTTTCAGAGGTAAAAACGTGATGGTACTCGAATTCTGTAAGTATGGTGTAGGCGTAAAAAAAAAAAGAAGATGGGTATGTGAAATTTATTTATTTATTAATGGTATTCGTAATGGTATTCGTAATTGGCGTGATAATTAAATGGTAATGTGATGGTAAAGTAAGTGGTGTGACAAAAGGCTGTCGACAGCAAGGTCTGAGGCGCGTAATATTTCTATGGTGTGGTGTGTAATTTTATTGTCTGGCATGTAAGTTGTTCATTGTGTGGCGTGAAATTTTGATTGTATGATGCGTAATTTTAAATGTGTGGTGCGTAATTTTTAATTAGTGATATGTGGCGTAAATTTATTTTTTTTATCAAATGACAGCTGACAAAATAACAGGCGTAAATTAGAAAGTGCACTGTAATTGATCGATCTTTTTTATTTGGTATTTAAATGGAGATAAACGGAGATGGTGTAAAGTCTAGTCATTTTATTTATTTAAGTTGTCAGTCTTTATTTGAAATGGGGAAAATGAAGATGTAATGGCGATCTTTTTAATTTGGAGAATAAAAAAACAGGTGTATAACAATAGTAAAAGGGTGAGATGATGACGTATATGTATTTATTAAAAGAGGTGAGCGGAGAATTGGCGGTAAACCAGCGTAAAAACCCTTCAGTTAAAATGGCAATCATTTTTTTTTATTTTGTCTCACTCTATTTAAAATAGCCAAATGGAGAAGAAGGAAGATTGAAAGAGGAGAATAAAAAAAACATATATATATAATTGTGCGGCGTGATTCTGGTTGTCGTCAGTATACATGCACACACAATTATAAAAGACAGAGAAACTTATTATTGTAGTGGTGCAAAACGAATAGTTGGCGATCGGTGAAACATATGTGTATTTTATTTTATTTGTGTGTTAGTATTGGTGAGGTGGTCGACGGAGAAGACAGAAACGTAATAGTAGACGGTGACAAGGCAAATAGTATAGATAGGAGAATGGGAATTATACGTACACACACACACACACACAAATATATATATAGAAGTTTATCTGGTGAAAAGTATATTGATTGTCAATGAATAAGTTAGGCAAAATGCATGAACGTAATAATGTGGGAATTTTTATTGCCCCTTGATGAATAAATATATATATAGTAAATGGCGTATGAGTAATTATGGGGAACAGAGTAAAACTTAAACAAAAGAAATAGAGATGGCCAATCAGAAGCTAGGGTTGTGATCGAACTATTTTCTCAATGATTTTTAATAGTGATCTATTGTTTGGAGGTAATTGATGACACATATATTGCTATATTGGGGATTGCTCATTTCTAGGCTCATATTATTACGCATTTAGTCATTCACTGTCAGTTGTTGGTTTGGCAAACATCGTATTTTTGTCCTGTTAATTGCGTTCAGTCGGCTTTAGTGCATATTTTATTATTTTTAATGAGCTTTACTGCAAAAACCTTCGAATTTTTACTCATTTTCGTCATTTATTTCAAATTTTGTTCTCGCCTTTTCTGTTCATTCATAATTATTACGTGTATTTTATTAACTGTTTCGTATTCTTTTTCGTATTTTTCTTGTCAGCCAAGTATTTCGTCGTCAGTTTTAAAAGATTTTGGTTTGAATTTAGGAAGTATTGGGCAGATTAGTGAGTCAGTAAATAGTTTTTCTTACTTTCTTTGGAATTTTGTCATGATAGACAATGATGTTTTTAAGGTTTGGTTCAGTTTTATTAACCATTATTTGAGCAAATAGTTTCGATCAAGACTTCCTCTTCGATATCGATATGTATAATTATATGAGAGGAAATTTAAGAAGGATTTAAGAAAAAGGAATAAGTAAAAAGACTAGTGAAAAAGGATAATATAAATAATAATAATGGAGTGAATGGAGAATAAGTTTATGAATATTCGTGCATAATTGAATATATATATATGAATAATTTTATAATACTTTTTTTGAAGGGACGTAATAATATTTTTATGTGCCTTAATAGGAAGCGATATAGATGATTTTTCTAAAACTCGAGTATAAATAAAATATCGATAGTTAGGGGACCGTCATTATCGAAATTATTGGTTCTATTTTATCTGATTTAATTGGTTGCTTTTTTATGACGGAGAAAAATGGTGATGCGTAATTTGGTCTCCCCGATAAAATTGATAAATGGCAAAACGGAGAACATATTTATTTATATATTTATTTTTATATTTATGTAATGGTACGGATCGAGTACTCAAATACCATTATGGCTCATATAAACAGAGTAGTGTGAAGGATATTGAATATTTTTTTTTGGTGAATTTAAATATATACTAGAAGGAAAGTCTTTTTAAGTACTCGATCCACACGATCTTTGGTTGTGGGTTGGCTGTATGGAAGGACATTGCGTTTGCAGATGGAAGTACAGTCGACTAACTGCCTTTGGAGGGTACATGTGTGTTCCATGCATCTGAAGAAGGTGGTGTTTCAGGCTGTGAGTGGCAAAGTTCGTGACCCACAGTTCAGAAGCATGAGTTGTGCTCCTTTTTCTGTTAATTATTGACCTGGCGTTGATTCACCCGACCAGAGCTTACCGGATTTTCTATTTACCTAGAACCAAACCTTATCACAATATTATATATTTCTATTCATTTTCAACTGTGGAATTGTTACATCAACGCACAGTGCCACTTCGTGTCCTAAGTTAGGGAAGATGAGACCTGTTGTAGTCTCACAAATGATAGGTACAGGTGCACATCTTATAATAGTCGTAGGCCTAATAGATACATGTCTTGTCAAGAGCGTAGCTCATATCGTGGTATTGCACCACCTAGAGGCGGATTTGTTAATCCACAACCTCAACTACCGACTGAAGGAGTAGCTAAACCTCTTAGAGGAACACCCTTAAACAGGCGTGGAAGGGGTGGCAAAAGTAAAATGGTGAATAGAAAGGTGAAGGACACTGAAATTACTGATGATCAAACGGAGGCTAAATATGCGTTGGTCAAAGTTAACAATTTTAAGGCTGAACAGGTGAGAAATGACTCAACTTTAGATAATATTGTAGTGGATGTTCAATTTGACATTCCTCAATCGTCCGGTATTTCGCAACATACGTATGTGACCTTTGATTGGGAGAAATGCCTCAATATTCCTTTGCCACCTAGCCCCTCACCTTATTCGACCATTCAAAACTTGGAGCAATCTTCAGCTTTGATGGTCACTTCTGAGGAGGAGACCCTGTTGGATCTGGATGATGCTGATAATTCGACGTCGTCTCAGAATAATCCTTCAAATAAACCTGTGTATGAAGTATCATTTTTGTCGGATAGTGGGGCAACTCGACACATTATTTCAAGTCCTGTCGCACTTGTTAATAAAAAACCCCATAATGAAAATGTGCTGAGTGCCAATGTAGACTCGACATTGTCCTGTGAGTTAACCGGTGACTTACATACTCGTGATTTACTTGGCAATAAGGCTAGGTTTAATAATGTTATGTGTTTTCCTCAGTTGTCTGAAAATTTGTTTTCAGTACGAAAATTGATAGATTTAGGGTTTACTGTAATTTTAAACAATCAAAACATTCGAGTGGTAAACGGTGATCCAACGGTGACCTATTTGTTTTGAGAGTATAAAAAATTATTTTGGCATATGGAACTGGTGACTGATCTTACTAATGATAATGTAGATTATGATGATGAGACATCAGGCGTTATCTCATCATTTACATTTAAATCCTGCTCATGTTACTGACGTCATACCCGCAAGCAATTTGGGGGGAGAAGAGGAAGAAACAGGTGAGAATATAGGTAACGGAGAAAGAGAGAATTGTTTGCTGGTACAAACGTCAGATAACATTAATGGAACACATTTAGGTAATAATGATAACATAAATAATAATAATAATAACAGTAAAACCGAACAAAATAAACTGGAGAATAATAATAATATTAATAATAATAATGATAATAATATAGATGATAATGATAATTTAGAAAAGTCCAAAACAGAGGGAGTAAATGATTATAATAAAGGCGAATGTATGATTGACAATGAAAACCTGGAGAATGATCGAAAGGTAATTAATATTGAGGAAATTCCCGAACCTATGATATTAGACATTACCGGAGTGAATAAGTCTATACCCCTAGAACTGCACTGGCACTACAAGTTAGGCCATGTGTCAGAAAAATATTTAAATAAATTGGCGCAAACTAAACTGGAGTTAAAAGGAGTTAAATTTACCGGAATAATAAAAGACTGTGAAATATGTGCAGTCTCTAACCTCACAAAATTACCCTTTAATCAACCAAGGTGGAGAGCTGAGCGCCCACTACAAATGATTCATTCTGACATAATGGGGCCTATATAACCCACTACATTTCCAGATAAACGGAGATTCATAGTAGTATTTATTGATGACTATTCTAGGTATGCACAAGAGTATACTATGACACAAAAGTCTGAAGTTGGCGAATGTTTAGAAACATTTATACGGAGCACTAGTAATCTATTAGGGAAAGATGTTAAGGTGTGTTATTTGAGATCTGATCAAGGAACGGAGTTTACAGAAGGATATACAAAACAGGGGTTAGAAAAGGAAAATATCGATCTCCAATTAGCACCACCTGATACACCCCAACATAACGGAGTGGCTGAAAGGTTCAATAATACCATTCAAAGCAGAGTGAGAGCTTTAATGGCAGATTCAGGGTTACCTAAGAGTATGTGGGATTTAGCTGTTAAAGCAGCAGTTTACGTGTACAATCGTACCCTACAAAAATCTATAAATAATGATATACCTTTGACTAAATTTGCACCAAGTGCACCATGTCATTTTAATCAATTACGGAGATTTGGTTGTTTGGCATATTCAATAGTTAAAAGAAAACCAGAGACTAAATTCTCAGGACGGGGAATCTGTACTCTAATGGTTGGATATACCCGATCTGGTTATTTATTATGGTGTCCAGAAAATAAATCCTTAATTGAATCGCGAGATGTAAGATTTAATGAGAAACTGGTGTATAGGAGTAAATATAAACAACACGAGAAAATTGAAAAAGAAAATATTAATTGGTTTAATGATTTTAATGATAAGAATGAAATGGAGAATGAAATGGAGGATAAACACGAGGAAAGTAAAGGAGTAAAAAGGAGAAAGTCAAAGCGATTAACAGGAGAAAAGAGACAAAAGGTCGAAGCTTTTAATATTGAAGATCCTAAATGGATCGAAGCTGAAAACCTTGATGAAGTTCTAGACGAGTTTGTTTATACGGCTATGGCTGAAGTGAATGAGGACCCCAAAACATATTTGGAGGCAATTAACTCATCCGCTATCCTACAATGAAGAAAAGCTATTCAAGACGAAATTAACTTGCTCCAAGAACACGATGTATGGACTATAGTTGATAGACCATTAGTTGATGAGAACGGAGAGAAACCAAATATAATAGATTCGAGGTGGTTATTTAAGGTTAAACCGGAGCCAACAGAAGATGTGAAATATAAAGCAAGACTGGTGGGAAGAGGATTTAAGGATAAGGTAGAATACAGTTTACTGGAAATATATGCTCCAGTAACACCATTGGCAACTGTACGTAATTTATTAGCGATAGTAAATAAGTACAATATGGAGATTTGCCAACTCGATGTTAAAACTGCATTTGTACACGGAGAAATAACTGGACCTATATATATGGAGATACCAGAAGGAGTAGGTATTGATCCTTCTGAAAGAGTAAACAAGGTGTGTAAATTAAATAAATCAATTTATGGGTTAAAAACCAGTCCTAAAAGCTGGAATATACTTTTCACAGCGGAGATGAAAAAGTTAGGCTTAAATAGTGATGTAAAAGACCCATGATTATTTACTTGGAAAAATGGAGATAAATTTTTTAATCCTTCTAGCCTATGTAGACGATATTCTCATAGCTGGAAATTGTTCAATTTCGATTGAACAATTAAAGGAAAAATTTAGGAAAATATTTAAGTTTTCCAATATGGGAACTTCCCAGGATTACTTAAGTATTGAAATTAATAGAAACAGGAGTCAAAATAAAATGGAGTTAAAACAAACACAATTTATTAATAAATTATTAAGGAGATTTAAAATGGAGGACTGTAAACCTTGTAAAACGCCTCTGGTAACTAGACAAGTAAAAAGGAGGAATGAGAATAATTATGAACCTAAAAATTTAAATAAAACAGGAGAGAAATATCCATTTAGAGAAGCAGTCGGTTGCTTGTTATATTTAACCGGTGGAACAAGACCTGATATAGCTTTAGCTGTTAACCTAATGAGTAGGTGTCAAGGTAATCAAACTGAAGAGAATATACAAGAGTTAAAAATAATCTTCCGATACCTAAAATACACTGAAAATCTAGGCCTAACTTATAATGGAAAACACAATAATATTATAGAATATTCGGATGCTAGCTAAGGTGATTGTCCTGAAACAGGAGCATCTACAGCAGGACATTTAATTAAATTATTTGGAGACACAATAATGTGGAAATGTTATAAACAACGGAGAGTAGCAACTTCTACGTGTGCAGCGGAGTATGTAGCGATGAGTGAGTTAGCCAAAGAGTTAGCTAATCAAGCCGAAATAACGGAGAAAATTATAAGTATCTCATTTCTACCTGCATAAATTTATTGTGACAGTCAATCAGCAATAGACGGAGCTCAGATGGTAGGAGCACCAGGTTTAAAGTACTTGCATACACAATATCATTATGTACGTGAAAGTCAACAACTTGGTTAAATTGTTTTGGTAAAAATTTCTTCAGAAGAACAGGAGGCTGATATTTTTACTAAACCACTACCTATTGGGAGTTTTGAAAAATTTACTAGATTAATATTAAACTGTAAGGACAACATCTATCATTCCATAACGGAGAAATAAATAACATATATCATAACTAACAAATTAAATAAAACACATATATACATATACTCACACATATTTTCTTAGATAGTAATACCTAGTATATTGTTTCAGATTGAAACAATACGAAAACGGCGATCTCTAGAATGATCCAGAACCCCTGATTATTATTATTCTTAAGATTTATTATGATTTTTTATTATGTCTTTTCCTGTGATGTCGTATATATTTTCTTTTGTCTGCATTTATGTTCCTAATTATGTCTTTTGTGAGTTCTGTATATTATATTTTTCTACTCTTTCTTACATTTGTTGAGCTCACTAACCTACAATAACTTTACTTATAACACAAACGGAGAATATGATAAATTTTAGGAAGAATATAATGGAGTACTATACATATACATATTTATATATCTTGAACAATATTTCATTAAGAAGTCTTATGGTGGCTTAAGGCAATTTAAAGAAATGTTCATGATATTTTCTATACTTTTTGGATATACTTTTTTAATAAATACAAATAAAATTGTAGAGGTTTTTCATCTAATCCTGTAGATTTTTCTCTACACAACTGGTGGATCAAGAGATTTTTAGTTTATCCTTTTTACATAAATATTCTGTGAATTCATAGATAAAAAGGATAAACCTTTTCCTCTTAACTTTATTTAAATATATTTTTATAAATAATTCTTTCGGAGAAAGAGGTTTTTATTTATGTAATATAAAGTTTTCCTCTTTAACTAATATTTATATTGTATAACAATTTAATTGTTATTTGATTTTTTGGATCCTTGTATTTTTGATCTATAAGGAGTTTTTCATGAAAAATGTTTTCTCCTATTTTTATTTTTTATCGCACTATGTACTTTTTAATAACTATACATTGTTCAATCACTTTATCTTATATATCATATAATATGCATTTCATATGTATTTCACATTTTCAACGTCGTAATTGAACAAGGAGGGAGTGTCGGTACATTAATTATTGTTCAATCACTAGTTGGTAACACTGTATCGTCATTCTCCAGTTCCTATTCAGTTGCGTCGTCAATCTTTTCAGTTCGTGAGTTGTGTCCGTTTATGTGAATATCTCTCTCATCATTAAATTCATTTATTAGTGCGGTACTTGTGTTTTTCTCAATTATTTACTCTCCGGTGTTAAATTAATTGTTCGTCTACCTCATACTTCAACGGACTCCAAGCCCCCAGAGTCCAACAATATCCTCTATGACTTGAATATCTTAATCAACAGCTTATTGACAACCTTGGTACCCACTTCTTTTACTGACCAACTAAATCTGATTGCTCTTTAGTCAGACAGATGGAGTTAAAATGAGGCATTATCAAAGAATTTATTGATTCCGACTAGCCAAGCATACACTTTTGAATTATTGAAATTATTGATGAAAACTCACCTTGGTTGTACTGAGAAGCATACTACCTTCCTTAGATAATATCAACAATCCAATGAACTAGGTTACATCAGTCAAAATGTGATATTAGCAATATTTTATGGATCATCACCACAATCACTGCATCAAAGTTTAATGACTGAAAAAATAACAGCCCTAAATTTTTCTGTTGAAGCCATAAATGAAATAATCAGCCTTGATTTTGCTGGTTGTATTCTTCCACCTGCAAAAAAAATAGTCACACATGGATCAAAGTGTACTCACTGCTGGTACCACTGTACTGATAATGAAGATGCAAAATACTAATACACCAACCAGTGTACCTGGATAATGGATAAAATTCAAATTGTAAACCTGAAAAACAAGTAACTGAACTTTGTAAATGCATAGTAGATACTTATTAATTTATTCACAGTTTGCTTCTTTTTGACAGACCTGCAGAGCAGGCTCAATTTCCAAATTCATAGAGGTGGTACAATATTGGTATACCAACATCTTAAAAAAAAAAAAAAAAAAAAAGCCAAAGAACTAAAAAATGGAGTTAACAGTGGTTAAGAACATACCAAACACAACATACATTGTGAGGCGTCCGAAATCGATTCCTGCCACAGTCGCCAAAATTTTATGAGGCATGCGAAATCGATTCCTGTCATGTGTCATAAAGTCAACCTTTAATGTATAGTGGTGTTTAAATGCTAATGACATCACAATGTCCTAAAGTTCGGGCATCATGCAGCTGAAACACTGACTCGAGGGGTCTTGAATTATGTCTTCAAGACATTTTATTTTTTGACTTTGACTATGTCCTACGGCTGAATTCTTCTTGACTTGAATTAGACTTCATCAGACACGGCAAAACGCAGCTTACTTTTGTCTTCATACCTCAGCAAATTAATATGACGAATCAGCAATAAGCTAAGTTGTGTGGAAAGAAGAGCCTAACAAAGTTTCGATCCATACAAGGTTCGAAACCTACAAAAACGAACAGCAGAATTATTTTGTCAAAGACTATAATTACAAAAGAACCAGTGTCGACAAAGCGGAACAAAGCATAGTATATAGCGGAAAAAATAAAAAGTTAAAAAAAAAGCTATTGCAGACAACAAGTAGGAGAAATCATCAGAAAGCTGTTGTGTCTTCACCTAATTGTGTGTCTTCATGAGTGATGATTTTGTTGTGTAAAAGACTCCTAATACGAAACTTTAGGTCTCGGAGCTTTTGGTTAAAAGTGAGGGTGAGGTGAGATAATTACTGACATAGATGGAATCAAATCCACTATGTGAAGAAAGAAGGCTCGATGCGGCCTTTATATGACAGAGCAAGGCAGTCATCGTGAACCAAGCTTGTCTGAAAGTTGTCTTCAACACACCAAATTTCCCTCCTAGCAGGTGCCAGGAACTCCATCTGATCGTATTGTCGACTGATGCTTCACCTCGTAGGTGTTTTCAAAACATCGCCTAGAAGTGCGATGTGCAACTGGCGAAATTAGAAATGTCTTATGTGTCGTCACTACTGATCCTTCGTGACGAAAGAACATCCCTAATCTGCCTTTGTCTTCAACTGAACCTATCTGGAACACAAACTACCATCCTAGTTGTCTTCAAGGTAGATCAGATTGAATCATATCTACATCCGAAGATGGTACACTTATAAAATTGCCTAACGTGAGGACTTAGACGTACGACTTGTGACTTGGACCTGCCACTATCCGCCTACACAAGAAGGACTCATTTGCAAAGACAAACCCAGTACCGGGTGTTGCCAGTGCAAAATCGAGAGTAGTTTGAAATTAGAATTCGTCTTCACAAATCAGTTCTTCTTGTTAAGGAAAATTTCCCCACTTATTGTCTGCTAATTGCCTTCAAACATGCGATGTCGATAACAAAAAGCGAGAGGAATTACCAAATGTCTACAGCCAATAAAATTACAGATATTAGAAATTAATATACGTCGACATACAATAAGCAAAAATCGCACGTGGATGACTGATAAAGCAAAATATAATAAAATATATTAGATGACTGCAAACCGCAAGCAAAGCGTGGAAGGAACGGAGATAAAAAAGGTTGGCTGCATTCATGTCCGTCGATGGGTTTTTACTTCTATTCAATTCGTCTTCATTTAATATATGTCTCATGGCGCCAGTCTGTCGGATCGAACCAAATTATTGTCTGAAATTGTCTGAATTTGGAAAAGTCGTCACTGAAATAAAATGCATTACAATTGCCTGAAAGAGAATCAGATTTTATTTCTGTCTTCACGTCTTCATCTGAATACGAGTTCGAATTCGGATAATACAATGTCCGAATTCAAATTTTGTCTTTCGAAAAATTGTCTGAACTTGTGACGTCATTATTCTTCTTATGTTTGTCGAAAATAATTTTTATTTTGAGGTCCAGATTTCGGACTTCTCATCCCCCCCCCCACACTTTGACTGTCCAACTGGACCGGAAAACGTATGGTAAATTTGGAGTATAGAGATTTACCTGAAAATAAAAATTATGTCTTCAAGTAAATTTGTTGTCTGCAAGGAAAAAGGTGTGTCTTCATCTAAAAGGAAAAGGAAGTAACGAAGACGAAACATATACATCGTACAAAAATATAATAATAAAATGAAATATGAGAACATAACAACTTCGAAAATGTAGGAGCAAAATATAAAAATAAAATAAAAAAATGATTGTCTTCAATAAAGAAATTATAATTAATTGTCGTCACAAAACTACTGCCAATTTTTATGGTATGCACGTGATTCCCATTTGTCGACAGAAATGTTTTGATTGTTATCGGCAAACGCAATTTGACCAGTCCTTAGGTTTCCAGTGATCATCCTTCTGGTGACACGGGGTTTTCGGATATGTTCATCAACCTTTGCTGCCCAGACATATTTTTGGATGAAATCCATCCCCAAGATGAAATGTCTCCTGTTGAACAACCCTTGTGATGCTGCATAAACGTCAATATCAAAATGTAATAACGGGTTATGTTCTGGCTGCAGCAGGATGTTAATTTTCTTATTCGCCGAATGATTCTTAAAGAGTCCATATTGGATATGGAACGTATACTCGGGTACTGACTGCAGAAATGGGTCGAAGTAATCATAATAGTCTTGACCTATTACGGAGTATGGCAGTGTCCAATCTAAAAATACTGTTGCCGGTGTAATCCCATATCTAGCATACGGTCCGGTGGTTACCAATAAATGTATGACAGAAACTTGCGGTAATACATTCATGAGTTGTTCCATTGACATATATGGAATCACTTTGTTGCCAACAGTTATACTTGTTGTTGGTGCAAACTCCAACGGGCGAGGAAGATGAGCAACTCGACATGTCGGACAGTCTTGTAAAACTAGGAGACTATATAGAAAAACGCATATGTAAAAAAAAAACTATATATATTAATTCACCGTAATAAAACTTGTGTCTTCAGATTACTTACTGTCCGCAGAATTGTTGCTGTGGTTGATACATGATAAAATAAGTTTGTCGTCAAATGAAAATAAAAATACTTTTAAATGAAATTGTCGACAGTAACAACAGTAGTTTTGTCAAAATGGTGTTACAAATTGTCTAAAACATCGATGAAACTATATGTTTTACCCAAAAATGACATCATATGACTGGCGTTTTAATTTTATTTTCGTCTTGACTTTTAATTCTTTGTTGTTAGAGAAAATTGTCTTTTGTGCAGTAATGATCATACCTAGGGGTCAAGCCTCGTTGTGATTGTTAGGTATGAAAAATAGTCCGGGTTTATCTAGGTTAGATAAACGGACTTGTCTCATTTTGTCTTTATTCTGTATCGTGAGTTTACAATGTGTGTTGTTTTCACGTGGAGTTTGTCTACTTAATTAGCTAGAAAACGAATTGCTAATGAAATATATCACAGGTAAGTAAAAATTATATTACATTAGTGTTGTCTTCATATTATAATTACGCAAATTTACAAAAAATTACAATTATTTTGTCTTCAAAATTTTCACGACGTGTGGTAGATCTTCTTTTCCCATTTGTCGACAGAAGCATTTCCGATGTCGTCAACCATACATATTTTGCCGGTTTTGAAACCTGACTTCAACATTTGTTCAGTGATGACACGTTTGTGGGGCTGGCTGTCTTGAATCGCCCACCACACGTGTTGTCGAATAAAGTCTTGGCCTAATATAATATGTTTGGCGTGGAATGTGGATGAGTCGACAATGTGTATATCGAAATCGATTTCTGCGTCGTCATTGTGTTCAAGCTTAATTTTGATGTTTATGATTTTGTCTGTTTTAAAGTTTTTGAACATTCCATATGGAATATGGAATGTATATGGCTGCACTTTCATTATTCGTTTGTCGTCACGATCGAAAAATTCGGAGCCGCAGACTGAGTACTTCATATGCCAATCGAAGTGAGCGTTAACAGGTACAGGTACATTTTGTCTCATCATTGGTCTGCATGCTATTTTTACGTGTGTCATAAAGACTGTCGGCAGGACTTTCAACAAATCGGTTATCTGCATATATGGAATTGATCGTCCGCTGATTGAAATCGAACGGCCAATTTTACGATCCCAAATACGAGATGTGCTGACGTCAACTGATCGTGGATTGTTGTAAGATGGTGATGATGATGATGATAATGTCTTCATAGGTTTTGTTGACACCGATGGAGCTGGTTTTTTAATCTTAACTACAGGGATTGAGATTGAATTTTCTTCAACATCCATTTTATTGTTGTCGGCAATTGTGATTGTCTTTATGGGTTTTGTTAACACCTGCTTATATGTTGCAGATGTTGATGATGTCGGCATTGTCGTAACAGATGTTGATGAGATTGTCGACTTCATCGCTTTTTCTGCCTGCTCGAATTTTTCGAGTTCTGGATCCTCGCAAATTGTTTCCAGAAAACAAATCGGAATCGGTGGTGGTGAAATGGTTGTCTTATGTAAGTTGTCTTCAATTATTTCCATCTCATCGGTAACGATACTAAGACAGTCGTCCGTGTCTTCAATGTTAATGATTTCTTTAGCTTCGAGAGCCTTGTCTTTGACTTCATTTCGATTTTCGATTGTCTTAATAATTGTCGTTATCGTTTGTGTCGCTGTCGCATTATGATGTCTTAAAAAATCGCGAACAACCATTGCTTCTTCCAATGTCGTCACTTGGCTGTCTAGTAATTTGCGGTTTGCATCCAGTTCGCCTAGAGTGATGTCGAGGAATTCGATCATCTCGTTTTCGAACTTGGTGCTGTCTACACAAATACAAATATCTGTCTTCACAAGTGTCTTCATTTGGTCGGCATTAATTGTCGGAATTTTAGGGATGTCGATGGAGTTTGTCGTCAAATTAACTTGTCTTAGCGAGCCAACTGTCAATCGAAGTAAATCGATTTTGTCTAACAGATGATCGAGGGAATTAATGACTTCATCGACTTCGTCTCGTTTCTGTTGAGAAACGATGCCTTTTTTCAAGATTGATGTTTACTTGAAAGTGTTGACTACAATGTCTTGAACTTTGGCGACATTGGTTACGATAGTCTTTTGAACATCGGACCAAGATTTTGTCGGCATAGTTTGAGAACTGTGAACATAATAAAGTGTGAAACAATTATTAGTTGGAATTAGAGTTCGATCGTAATGTTCGAGGTTCTAATTCTGACGTTTCTTTTAAAATGATGTTGTCTTCATTTAATGAGGGTGTGTCGTCATTAATAATATTAGGTACTGGATTTTTCCCTACTATTTTCAGATTTTTAATATTCTGAATGACTTCATAGCCATTTCTACTTTTGAGTTTATAAGTAGATTTACCTATTTTGTCTACAACGAAATAAGGTCCTAGCCATTTGGGATTGAGTTTGGCTGCAATACCTTGTTCCTTAGAAGACTGAGTATGGTTTTTAATAAAAACTTGTTTGCCTATTTCTAAGGTTGTGATGTAATTTGTCTTATTATGTCGCGATATACGTCTTTCATGTGTCTTTTTGATGTTTTCTCTAGCTTGTGAGATTATGTCTTCATATTCGTCGTTGGTGATTAAGACTGGGTCTCCATCTACATCGAATTTGACTTTACACATCAAGGATAAAGGGGAAAACTTCGTGACTGAGTGTTCAACTGAATTCAATCTGTGTTCAATGTCGTCAATGAAAAGGCACCAACTACTGTGTAATGTCGGGCAGAAGATTCTCAAGCAGTCACCTATGATCTTCATACGTGTCTCCACAGGATTTGAAGATGGCGTATAAATAGAGGTAAACCTTGTCTCAATATTCTTCTTCCTCCAGTATTCAATCCAGTAATGTGACCTAAATTGAGTACCATTGTCTGATAAGATTGTCTTCACTTGACCATGGTCTCTCATGAATTTTTCTACTGCTTGTACACAAATGTTGGCACTCGCCTTTTTTGTCCGGTACAGTTTTGTGAACTTGGTGAAAGTGTCCATGATGACTACAATTTTTGTAAGTTTGTGTTTGCCTGCAGGTAATGGACCAAAGATGTCGATAGCTATCATATCGAGAGGTTTGTCTGCAGTTACAGGAGTAAATTCTCCTTTTAATGTCTTATTATAATTTTTAGCTTGACTTCATTCTAGACATTTTGACACGAATTTTTCGACTTCTTCCTTGCAATAAGGCCAGTTGAAATGTCTTCTAACTATGTCGAGTGTCTTTCTCATACCAGGGTGGCAATGATCGGTATGATAAAATTCAATGAGTCTTCTTTTCATAATTGTAAGTGCAAATACTCTAAGTCTACCAATACGGTTTTTAAAGTATGCGATACCTTTTTGAATGACTACATTGGGTGACTTTTTTTAAATTAGTTTCCTAATTACAGGGCATCTTTTTTGCAATGTGACTATATTTCTCATGAGTTCAGTAACAGTAACTTCACCTTTGGGGTTGCCTATCATGAAAAGCATAGACTTGTCTTCATCTTCATCTGCAATTAGATTTCCAATTGTCGTCAACTGATTTTGTATGTCTTCAATTTGTTGATTTGTCGTCAGTGTCATACATTCTCGTTTGTCTTTTACAGGTTGAGATCCACAGAATCTACTGAGAGCGTCTGCAGCTACATTTTCGACTCCAGGGATGTGTTCGATTGACTGAATGTCGAAGCATTGTAAATATTCTCTCCAGCGATAAACTCGAGGTGAGACATCGGAGACTGTGAAGAGATGTTTCAACGCTTTGTGATCTGTCTTCACATGAATTTCTCTGCCTACAAGAATATATTCGCACTTACGAATGACATAGACGATTGCTAGCAACTCCTTTTCGAAAGCATGGTAATTATGTTCTGATGTCTTAATGAGTCTGCTTACCATAGCTAATACTTTGGGTTTGTCTTCATCGTCGTATTGTATTATCATCCCTGATATGGCAAATTCTGACGCATCAGTGATGATATAGAATTTTCTATTCCAATCTGGGTGTGCCTGCAATATACATTCTCCGATTTCTCTTTTAAATGTGTCGAAACTTTGTTGTTCAGTTTGTGTCCATTTAAAAGTGGTGTTGTCTTTTAGAAGATTGTAGAGTGGTGCACCAATTTCAGCACATTTCACGATGTGTGATCTGTAGTAGTTGACTACACAAAGAAATGACTGCACTTCTTTTTTGTTTTTGGGTGTCTTAAATTTGTAGATGGCTTCAGCTCGTTTGGGGTCTGGTTTGACTCCATCTGCATTGATTATGTAGCCCAGGAATTTGACTTGATGGAGACCGAATTCGCATTTTTCAAATCTGAGTCTCATAAATGCGTCGTCAACTCTTCCTAAAACCATGTCTAAATCTTTCATATGTTGTTCAGGTGTCTTGGAAAATATAACTATGTCGTCAACATATATGGCTACACAATAATCGAGACCTCTGAAGACTTCTCGCATGGCTGCAATAAAAGCTGGCATTGAGTCTTTGAGTCCGAAATCAATTCTGTTAAAAATGTATGTGTGTCCTTTGTACCTGAATGCTACATATTGTTGTGAGTCTTCATCTAGTGGAATATGTAAAAATCCACTGGTGATGTCTAATTTTGTAAAAATTGTCGCTCCTAAAAATCTTGTCTTCAATACGTCGATAGGAGGTACAATGTCGCCACTCATATACATGTATTTGTTCAGTTTTCGGCTGTCGATACAAGGTCTTAATTCTCCTGATGGTTTTTTGATGACTGTCAAAGGAGAAATGTATCTGGATCCTGAACTTTTGATAATGCCTTCATTTTCCCATCCTCGGATGATTTGTTCAACTTCCTCAAGATAGGCTTGGGGAATTGGTCTTTCCTTGGGGTTCATTTCGGGAATGTCTTCATGCATTAAGAGTTTATGGGTGTATTTGTTGCACTTGCCTATTCTGTTTTCAAAAACTTTGTGATTTTTATATAGTACGTCTCTGAATAATGTCTTCAAAACTTGTGGTAATTCAGCTTCTTTCACGATGTTATTGATTTTTTGTTCAATATCAAGTGGGATTGTCGGCATCATTTTGATTTGAAAGATATTATTTGATTCGTTTAGTTGAACCGCTTTAAATGAGTAATATTTGTCTCTTTTGGGAGATAGCATTGTGAAAGTTCTGTCTGCTATCCGGGGAATTATGTCGTATTCGTACATGAATGTCCTACCAAAGATACAGCGTGTGTTCAAATTCTTGGCAATTCTGACTATTGTTGTGTATGGATGGATTTTGCCTTCAGTGTCTTCAATATCCATTTCCAACATGAGAGTGCCTTTGATGATTATAGGTGTTTTACCTATAGCTCCTCCTATTCTAACTGAGGGGAGTTTAAACTTATGAAAAGTTGTGTCTACATGAGTTTGTTCTAGTTCATCGAGAAATTCTTCAGTAATGAAAGAATAAGGTGAACCGATATCTAGAAAAGCTTTGTATTCTGTCTGCAAAGTTCCAAGTTTGAAGTAAATATAAAAGGCTGGAATAAATTGTTCGACTTCATATCTAGCTGGAACTTTGAAATTGTTTTCAGATTTTGTCTTCAAATCTTCACCCATTTCGTCGTCAACTCTTTTGTGTCTTTATAATCTAGAATGTCTTCAACTCTAGCTATTATATCGTAATCAATTTCATTGATTGCTAAAATAACATTGATGTTTTCGTCTTCAATAAATTCGTTTTCAAGGTTGACAATTTTTTGAGTATCCAATTCTTCAGTTTCTGTGTCGTCAGAAGAATCGTCTTCAGGAAATTCAGTGATTTCATTGAAATATTCTGGATCAGTTTCCATTCTTTCAATTTTGTCGCTAACTAAATTGCCTAAGAGTGTGTCGATTTCTATGACTTCATTTTTAGTGTATGTTCTAGGCTTACCAATAAGGTTTGATATGTCATTAAGTCTATGACTGCCTAGATCATCAGCCATACCTAGTGGTGTTGCGAATAGTCTACCTAAATCGAGAATCAAAAGGGATGGTGAGAGTGGCTTCAATCCCCATATTCTGCGGTTAATTTTCTTGATTTCGACTTGATAAAGTTTTTGATGTCTACTTTCAGGATTAGGAGAAACTGTCGTCATAATTAACGTTTTTGCCTTCAATTCAGATAGAATTTTATGAATGAGTGTCTTCAATTTTTCAATGAAATCGTCAATGTCGAAATGTTTACCAGAAGTAAATCTTTCGTCATATCCGATTATTACACAGTCGTCAGGTTTAATATATTTGACTATAAAATCTTCTAAATGTGAAAGACTTTTAGTGTGATAATAAATGTCTTCTTTGTCGCCAAGCCGATGTGCATTAGAAAGGATCGATCTTTTTAACCAAGAGAGAATGGATAAGTCGCCATAGACAGTGTATCTGTGTCTTGCTTTTTGAAGAAGGGTCTTCGTGGAGGATGAGTTTCGTGACTTTCTGACTTTTGAACTAATTGTTTCGGAAGTTGAGGAATGTCTCCATAAAGATTTTGTAGATATCTGACTCTGTTAGCAAACTGTTGAGCATTTTTCCAATCTTTCTCTCGCAGATGAGCTCTAAGATGGAATGGAACTTTAGGACATAAAATAGAGATAATTTGTCCTATTGTAACGGTTTGTGTCTCCATTAGTCGAATATAACAGTGTGTCACAAAATCTGCTTCGTCTACAAATGTTTGGCTGTCATATTTCAAACTTTCGATTGTCTTCACTTCCCTAGTTCTGCTTGTCATGCACCATTGAGTATCTAGGAATCTTTGTCTGCACAATGCGTATCCTAGATTTAACGGAAGGGTACTGCCTACAGGGAATTTAGTGAAATCGAGCCTTGTTTGGAATATTTGAGCACGTTTCATGTCATTTGTCATATGCTTAGTTAGGCCATCAAATTCCTTAATAAAAGTGATTGGTAACCTTGTGTCTGATTTTCCAGTATATGGCTTCATATGAACTGGATCGAGAACTCGAGAGGAGTTTTCTCTATCATTTGGATTGCCTGCATTACTACTTGAAGCTAAATTGCTACTTGAAGTATTGTCTTCATAGGCGTTTAACAATTCGAGATCTCGGGGTTTATAGGCTTGAGGATATTCTCCGAAGTCTTCCTGATCTGAATCGTCATTGTAAACTTGAACTTTTGGTTTTTTAATATTCGAATAATTGGTATTTGTTGTCATATTGTGTCGAGATTTGTTTTCAAAATTCGAATAATTAAATTGCGATGTGGATGGCGGAATTACTGAAGGTTCATTACGAGAAATGAGATTTGTCAGTTCATTATTTATAGGGATAGAATATTGTTTTCCTCCTATACTAATTGTCGCCATGCCTTGGGTGATTTCTTTGTCTTCATGGGATGTAGAATTAATTTTCGGTGGTGGCATTGTCATCCAATGAGGAACAGATGTGTTTGTGTCTGCAGGTATGTTTCTCATTTGGCTAATATTTGAAGAAATTTGCGGATTCGAATGACAATGAGATGACGCGCATGTGTCAGAAAAGTGAACTGAAGGATGATTTAATGATGACTGAGATCTGACACGATTGTCGAAAGAAGTGGTATTGTCTAACAAAGTATTATTAACGAAGCCGTTAACGTCATGTTGTGTCGATAATACACTTTGATTTCTGACAGCATTGAAAGAAATTTCTTGTGTCGGCAATTTTCTAATATCTTCGTCACGATTAAATTGTCTAACTTCACGTATTTCGTCTCTTTGTTTAGTGACTTGTCTTAACTGACCATGAATGTCTTCAATGACTTGAACTAATTGCATTGTCGTCAAAGGTTGGCGTTTTTCTTCTTGTCTAGCCATGAAATTTTCTTTGTCTGTTTCTTCAATTTTCGCAGCACTTTCTCTAACATATTGATCCCATAGAGCGGCTAGCCTAACTTGTTTGGGGGTAGGTGGGACATAGCCTGGTGTATATGGTTTCAAGCGTTGAGGTGGCGGAAAATTAAAAGGTGGTAGATTTAGTCTACCAGGAATATATGAAGTTGTCGTCATTACAGGGATTTTAGACTTATCAAAGTTTGAAAGTTGTCTAAAATGACTGGTTGCAGCAGTAACTACTGTTGTAACTGCAGGTTGATTTGTCGTCATGGGGTTAGAGATGGTAAGACTTAACCCTAACAAATTGTCTTCATCATTCGAGGCAAGTTCGTCTACATTATTATCTTGACCAGATTCGCTCATATTATACACAATAAATATATGTTATGCAAGAAATATGAAAATAATATGCAAGAAATATACGAGAATAGATTGTCTTCAAATGTTTGTCGTCAAATAAAATGGTAAAAATATACTATTACTATCGACAAACAAATTGTCAAATAAAATTTTTCGAAATATTTTACGAAAATGCCTTTCGAAAGATCGAAAAATAAAATAAGATTCGAATTGTTGTAAATAATAAAAAAAAAATAGAGTTAACGCACTTTGACCAAAATCACTTTGAACAAAGAGGTAGTTAATTGAAATATAAAAACTCACCAATTGTCGTCAGATGAATTAGCAACTGAAGTGGTGCTGCTACTCATTTTTGTGTCTACAGAGGATTCCGGATCTTCGGAGGTTGTTGTCGATGACCGATAATCTGTTTTGATTTTTGTTTTCAGATTTACGCGAGTACGAGAGGATCGCAATTTAAATTTTTGAGCGTGGAGACGAATTTTGAAAAAGTTTACGAAACACGCACGATTGACTACAAGTTCAACTTTATCGAAAGTAAAAGTTTGGTTTTTTAAAAAAAACGCGAATGTCGACACACTTTTCGAAAAAGGCGGATTCAAAAAAAAAATATAAATAAATTTTAATAAAAAAATTTTTATTTGAAGACGAGATTTGTCTTCAAAAATTGAAAAAGGCGGAAAAAGGCACACTTTTATTACATCGCGAATCGCGGAATGTTTAATGAAAAGCGGCGAAGTATACAAAGAAACACGAACATTTGACAAAAACACTTTGAAAAATAAATTAAATAAAAAGTCTTGGCTTACTTGGAGAAGAGATGTTGCTGCTTCCAGGTAGAGCTGTTGAGTGATTTTCAATTGTGAAAGTGTGTTACTCGTCCACGTGTGTCTTCTGATTGGAAAATCCAATCCATTGTTGAGTTGAGATGTGTGTCTTCTGATGTCTTATCTCATGTGTTTCAGGATTCTCGCCTTTTTTTACCCATTCTATCGAATTTTGTGCGGGGTAAAAGTGTTTGCTGCAAAAACTTGTTCAACATAAAATGTTGAAAATTGTGATTTTGTCTTCATATCTTCATATATTTCGTATTCCATTGTCTTCAACTGAATTTCGACTTGAATGACTGCAAATTTTGACAAGTTCTATTCCATAGACCAAATGGAAGTTTCTAAACTTGACTAATTTCATGAATTATTGTCTTTTTCTTGCGATTTTTCTCGTCATTTGGGGAGAAATTTAGGGTTTTTGAAATTCGAAAAATCACAAGTTTCGATTCATTTAATTTTGTCTTCATTTTTCGTAGAAATTGTCTTCATGTCTTCTTATTCCATGAGGAAGAGAAGGATCCAAAAAGGGAAAAAGGGAAAAAGTAGAATTTGAAAATTCCTTGTTAAATTTGTCTGTCACTACAGACGATGTAATAAAACATACATGGAAATGAGATATATAAGAATGCATAAAAGGACATAATAAAAAGCACATATAACAAAAATACATAAGAAAATACATAAGAGAGAAAGGCACATAATAAAAAGTACATAAGAAAAATAGAAATGCATAAGAATGAGGTGACATGACAACGGAATGTGGAAAACAAGTGTGATTGTTCTGCTGTTTGTCTTCATGTCTTCATGAGCTTATTACTGATTTTAATTTGCTGAGAATTACTTCGATTGATGGAAAAGGTGAAGGTGAAATTGTCTTCATCTATCGGAATTAATATAGATGAGGCCAAAGGAGAAAACGGCCCCATCACGGTCGCCAGCAAACCCAATATCGGGGGTTTACAACCTTGATAAAATGACAGATTTTTCTTTCGAAAAAGATTTACTAACTTCGAGTTCCATTAGTAAATTGTCGTCATTTTGTCTTCACTCGATTCTACTAGAGAGAAACTTAAAACAATGTTGTCGGCATTGAAACCTATGAGACATGTCGTAAGCTGAATGAAGTTAACGAAATTCACTTCAAGTTGTCTTCAAAATTAACTTTTGTCGAAAGAATTCAAATAGAAGTAGGCCTGTAGGTAACGGAAGGCTTAGGCATTTTCGTGTCTCTGGGCTAACTAGTAAAACTAGTAGTCCTGTCATGGTCGCCATATTTTATGAGGCGTCCGAAATCGATTCCTGCCACAGTCGCCAAAATTTTATGAGGCATGCGAAATCGATTCCTGTCACGTGTCATAAAGTCAACCTTTAATGTATAGTGGTGTTTAAATGCTAATGACGTCACAATGTCCTAAAGTTCGGGCATCATGCAGCCGAAACACTGACTCGAGGGTCTTGAATTATGTCTTCAAGACATTTTATTTTTTGACTTTGACTATGTCCTACGGCTGAATTCTTCTTGACTTGAATTAGACTTCATCAGACACGGCAAAACGCAGCTTACTTTTGTCTTCATACCTCAGCAAATTAATATGACGAATCAGCAATAAGCTAAGTTGTGTGGAAAGAAGAGCCTAACAAAGTTTCGATCCATACAAGGTTCGAAACCAACAAAAACGAACAGCAGAATTATTTTGTCAAAGACTATAATTACAAAAGAACCATAGTGTCGACAAAGCAGAACAAAGCATAGTATATAGCGGAAAAAATAAAAAGTTAAAAAAAAAGCTATTGCAGACAGCAAGTAGGAGAAATCATCAGAAAGCTGTTGTGTCTTCACCTAATTGTGTGTCTTCATGAGTGATGATTTTGTTGTGTAAAAGACTCCTAATACGAAACTTTAGGTCTCGGAGCTTTTGGTTAAAAGTGAGGGTGAGGTGAGATAATTACTGACATAGATGGAATCAAATCCACTATGTGAAGAAAGAAGGTTCGACACGGTCTTTATATGACATAGCAAGGCAGTCATCTTGAACCAAGCTTGTCTGAAAGTTGTCTTCAACACACCAAATTTCCCTCCTAGCAGGTGCCAGGAACTCCATCTGATCGTATTGTCGACTGATGCTTCACCTCGTAGGTGTTTTCAAAAGATCGCCTAGAAGTGAGATGTGCAACTGGCGAAATTAGAAATGTCTTATGTGTCGTCACTACTGATCCTTCGTGACGAAAGAACATCCCTAATCTGCCTTTGTCTTCAACTGAACCTATCTGGAACACAAACTACCATCCTAGTTGTCTTCAAGGTAGATCAGATTGAATCATATCTACATCCGAAGATGGTACACTTATAAAATTGCCTAACATGAGGACTTAGACGTACGACTTGTGACTTGGACCTGCTACTATCCGCCTACACAAGAAGGACTCATTTGCAAAGACGAACCTAGTACCGGGTGTTGCCAGTGCAAAATCGAGAGTAGTTTGAAATTAGAATTCGTCTTCACAAATCAGTTCTTCTTGTCAAGGAAAATTTCCTCACTTATTTTCTTCTAATTGCCTTCAAACATACGATGTCGATAACAAAAAGCGAGAGGAATTACCAAATGTCTACAGCCAATAAAATTACAGATATTAGAAATTAATATACGTCGACATACAATAAGCAAAAGGCGCACGTGGATGACTGATAAAGCAAAATATAATAAAATATATTAGATGACTGCAAACCGCAAGCAAAGCGTGGAAGGAACGGAGATAAAAAAGGTTGGCTGCATTCATGTCCGTCGATGGGTTTTTACTTCTATTCAATTCGTCTTCATTTAATATATGTCTCATGGCGCCAGTCTGTCGGATCAAACCAAATTATTGTCTGAAATTGTCTGAATTTGGAAAAGTCGTCACTGAAATAAAATGCATTACAATTGCCTGAAAGAGAATCAGATTTTATTTCTGTCTTCACGTCTTCATCTGAATACGAGTTCGAATTCGGATAATACAATGTCCGAATTCGAATTTTGTCTTTCGAAAAATTGTCTGAACTTGTGACGTCATTATTCTGTCTTATGTTTGTCGAAAATAATTTTTATTTTGAGGTCCAGATCTCGGACTTCTCAATTGGTAAGTTAATACAGAATGATGTAATTCTCATTCGTGACTTTGAATGTGTATTTTCTATTGTTGATGTGGCTGCTTCCACAATGAGGACGAATTTTCTCATTCATTTTCAACATTTACTATTAATAGACATCAGCGCATATTCATTCATTAACAAAAGAATCAGTCAAACTGTTAATGCAATTGTGGCCACTGAAACCAATCACTGGTATGAGGATAATGTACCTAGTATCAAAAAAATAAGAACTGAATTCCCTAGTATTAACAAACCATGAGGAAATATCTCCCAGAAACCACTCTTTGACATGTGCCAGTCAACTGAAATGACAGGCCACTTGGTCATTATGAAGACGAAATGCCTCCACCTAGAGAAACACAAAGCTTCCCAAATTTCATTCTGTGCTATAACGGAAAAAAATTGTTGACCACTGAAAAGGTCCATGACTTTCCAGTTACACATAATGACAAAATCAGACAAAACATGGTGGTTGGTTTGTGACTACCAAGCTCTCAGTTGTCAGACAAAACCAAATAATACTCAGTTCCCAATTATCATAGATTTAAATAATTGCATTGCTATGGGAAAATAGAGCTAAAAGACCATTAAAAATGATACACTCAAATGTAATATGATCCGTATTGCTACCATATGTCCTTGAGGACTGAAATTCATAGTGGTATAAATAATAAACTACTCGTGATATGCTCAAGCTTATGCAATGCCATATAAGTCTAAAGTAGGATGATGTTTGGAGTTATTCTTATACAGTGTGAGAAATTTCTTAGGAGTGAAATAAAGGTGGGCTACCTTAGATCGGATCAAGGTATGGAATTTACGGGAGGTAATATAAAGGATTCACTTGATTCGGAGAAAATTATTTTAAATTAGCACCACCTAACACTCCTTAACATAATTAAGAGATTTAGTTGTACATTAAAAAGTAATTCTGGGTTACCTAGGAGTAAATGAGATTTAGTAGTGAAAGCTGCGATATTTGTTTATATCAAACCTCACATAAACTGGTGAATTATTAAACATCTCTGAAGAAATTTTCACCTAACACAAAATGTAATTTTGACCAAATAATATTTGGTTGTATTGCATATGCAGAGGTGAAATGGAGACCAAAGACAAAATTCTCAGGAACTGGTATCAATACCATTATGATAAGATACACTCAGTTGGGATATTTACTATTATATTCGGAGAATGAAACATTTATAGATTCCTTTCATCTACGTTTCAGTGAAAAAGTGGTTGATAAGGAGAAGAACATCAAATGTAAGAAAAATGACTGGTTTGAAAATTTTAAGACCGATTTTTACTTGGAAAAAGAGGAGGAGCAATCTGTTAATAAAATAGTTTCCATGAGGAAATTAAAAAGACTGTCTCAAATGAAGACGGAGAAAATTGAAACTTTAAATATTGAGGACTGAGGATGGATCGAATCAAAGAATTTAGAAAAAGTATTGGATGAATTTGGGTACATAGCAATAGCTGAGGTTATGATCTGCAAATGCAGTCAACAAATTGTATTAAAAATTCCAGTATTGTTCAGATAATAGCGTCACTCAACCAAGGAGGGAGTATTGGGAAATATATGTTGCTTGAGTACTGTCAACACTGTCCTATGTTTTATTAATATCTTCATTGTTATTCTGCTACATATTCAGTTCACCTGTAATTAGTTGTAGAGTAAACATCACCTGGTTAACTCTTTCAATAACTATGATCTGATGTGGTAACTATTTATGTGTTTTCTGTTGTAATTTTACTTTTTGTTGAAGTGTTTCTTCGCATACGTAATGAACATCAAACCCCCCAATGTCAAATCGTAATATCTGCTCTAACATAAATTAATCAAGATTCCATTCAATGTGTAATGTGAATTAACGGTCAATTTTTAATTTCATTTTACACAAAACATTCAACAGAATGTTTCAATACTTTGACAAATTCAGGTTTTATCAGGGCCCCATGTTATATTTAGAAGAGGAGGCTATATGGACTTTACCCATCACCACATTTTATCAAAATTTGAAAGATTTATTGAGCTTTAAACAAAATTATTTACATCATTGAAATTAAAAATCTATTTTATATCATAAAGGTTTATTCATTCACTAATGGTGGGCAAGGTCGTAACTCCAACTTCATCTGGGTGTGGAGTGTAATATGGAAAAAACTTTTCGAATATTTTCATATTCTTTTCAAGCCAAATAATATTTCTTCTCGCAATACTCTGACTTTCTTCAAATTGCTTTGCAGAGACATCGAGTTGTTCACCGAGATTGTTCTTTAGGACAAGTAACTAAAAACAAAAAAATATGAGGAACAGAATAAACATTAAAGTTTTAAAAAAGGAGACCAGAATGCGAAGAGTGTGACATGAGAAAATGTGGGTACTTAT
The DNA here is from genome assembly GCA_011428145.1 of Ericerus pela. Taxonomy (NCBI): domain Eukaryota; kingdom Metazoa; phylum Arthropoda; class Insecta; order Hemiptera; family Coccidae; genus Ericerus; species Ericerus pela. The sequence goes on along the minus strand of WOFM01000636.1, from coordinate 101,730 downwards.
ATTCCTCACAACACACAAATACTTATTTGACTACCACCTTTCCTTTAATCAGCACTTTTTCTTAAATACATGCGATATCAGGATAAGCCAGGATAAACTAGAATCCTAGACATTCTTAACAATAGAGAACTATAATCCCTGTACCTACGGGTTGAGATATACGCCATTTTGGATCATACTTTTTCTGATCACATTTTCTTTCTTTTCGCTGCTGACGCGAACTATCAATGGACAGAACAAATTAGTGTTCCGAAAAGGAAAAATCCAAAATAGTGTATGTCTTAAACTAGGTCTAGTCATGAAGCTGATGACGGTAATATTGATAATCAAGACTATCATAATATGCATATAGATATCAAAGGTACGGAATATTTGAAAACAAGCAAAACTGGCGTTATTGTCTGATAATTAATCAATTTTTCTGCCCTATTACGTAATCAGCCCACAATAAATTATTAACCATAATAGGGTAACTATAGTTTTGTAATCGACTCTTAGCTTATTCTCAAGGCCCAGATCAAAATGAAAAGTTCAATATTCACAACATTTATTTTAATATAGGTAAAGAACAAGCAGCATGTTGTACTCATGCAAATAGATGAGGAAAATTTCAGTTTGAAAATGTGGCAAAAAATACACGGTTTGCATTTCTTTGCATTTGTTGCACTGTCGAGGATATATGGTAAATTATTTTTGTACTTAATTTTCATTTTGTAAAATAAACGTAAACATTTAATTTTTCATACTAGGGTAACACTGTTAAATTTAAATCTGTTGAGTCTGGGGAAACAACGAATTCGATTTTGTGTTAGTGTGCGTGTATTGAATTATGAATACAATCATGTACACACGCACACTAACAAAACAATCATTGTTTTTTCGTTTAGTTCACACTTTCCACTGATCATTCCACATGACGTCATCTTTTTACTATGTACTTCGGGTTAAACATTTCCAATGTTCAAATACTGACTCGATCAGAGTACAATGTTCTTTTCATATTTTGAAAATCCGTTGTAAGACGACAGTAAGTAAAGTACTGCAACATGGTGCTATTAATTATAATATTTAACAGTCTCACATATCAGGAACTCGGCTATTTGTAAAATGACCTCCACTTTGAAATATTTACTTGATAAGCATCCATATCTCTCTGAATAATGGTCCGATTTGATTTTTTATTTCTTTTACTTAGAATATTACTGGTCCAAATGACACAGCGATATAGTTTTCAGATATTTACTGCTCTCCACCAAGTTTTTCCGACTTACGAGATGAGAAGGAATACAAATTCATAGATAATTATATGAAATAAACTAAGATTTTCGATTTTTACCCAGAGTATTTTAATAAATGAACACCAATTAAATTTGAAATAACTCCTCAATTATCTCATCAATTTTAGAAATAATTGTACGAACTATCATGTGATCAATTCCTATCATTTAAAAAAGAGTTCAGTATGAACGTTGATTTGGATGAGAAGTTACGATGGAGCACACCCAAGAAAAAAAATTCATATTTGAATTCATAATGTGTTCCTCTTTTTGAAGTTTGTTAGAAGAAACTGGGATGATGAAAAAAATGTTAGATAAAAATAATAATAATAAAATTTACATGATTTGTATTTTTTGCACAGCGGAGGATACATTGGAAATGATTTTTGTATTTAATTTTTATTTGGTTAAATAAACACTATCCCCCCTAAAAAGTATTTCGTAGTCATGATTTTTTCGTGAACTTTGTTTTCACTTTTTGTTAGACCTGCTATCCAATGTGATGAGGGCTTAATAATGGATTACGTAGTTTTTATATTTTCAAGGACCTAATAGCCTATTTCAAAAACCTCTTGGATTTGTCGTAAGTATTTTATTTTAAATAAATATAATTATGGGATAGATCCCATGGAATTTTTTTGTGGGGTTTCTGACAGTTTTATCACTTTTTGTTGTAAACTTTGTTTTCACTTTTCGTTGCATATGACGTCGTCTTTTTACTATGTAACTCAGTTTAAACATTTCTAATGTAAAAAAAAAAAAAAAAAAAAAGTAATAAAAAGTCGTTTTCAATAGATCGAGATAAAAAATAGGCTTTATGAAAATACGAACCTCCGTCAAATCCATTCTTGAAAAGGTGATTTCAAGTAATTTGGTGAAATAGGAACCGACGAATGTTTTATCAGCCCCATGCCTGTTTGAAATAATCGAGAAATAAGTTTACGATTACGGTAGGTATGCATTGAGAAAGAAACTGAAAAAATTAAATTTTTTGTTATACATTTTAGAATCTACTCGAAGCGGGATTTATTTCACAACGAGAACTATTATAGATACATGTATTTTAATGTCACGTACCTACTACTATTATCCAGGTACAAAAATGAAATCCTAATATTATTTTAATAATACTTTTTTGCAAAAATATTAATAAATTTTGCTATCGAAGAGAGTAGTCGACAAATCATCTCATATTCAATATTATAACCCTCAACTTTCTGTGATTTCTCTTCGATTAAATTTGAGGAACACATTTTGTTGTAAGAAATTAAACAATTAAAATGCACTGCACAGACCTTCAAGCATAGGTACCCACTTAACTTAATCTGCAAAATATTATTTCGGATAAGTATACGTACGGTATAATAATATACTTGACTCTAGAAAGTACGTACCTAGGTAGGAAGGTTCTTCAACCTAAAAGAACAGTATTTTACTCAACCAGTTAGCTAAACGAGTCGATTATGTGTATGCTACTAGAATTTGAAACTTTTAAATTGAATGGTGGTATTTATAAGAAGGCGCAGAACACACTGTGTAATTCCTTCATTTCCACAAAACAATCCGAGTATTATTATAAATGCGAAAATTAAAAATTTGCATTTTGGAAATATGTCAAAGTTCAGAATGTATTTTGAACCTTTTAAAACAGCCACAATACGAAGTTCTAGCTTAACGAATATTAGGTGATTTCATATGTTTCTTTATGCCGCTCGAGTTTTGTAAATTTCATGAACCGATTCTGCATCTTTAGTGTATTCTATGTTGGTTGAACAATTTGACTAAACGATGACCTTTTTTCAGTCATTGACAAATAAAAAAAGTAGTTTTTTAAATTTATTAATCCTGTTCTTCCTTATCAGAACAGATGAAATTCGAACACCATATAGCGAAAATACAATAATTTATTCTACGAAAATATGATGATTTCATCATAAATGGCCAATATATTTCAGCGAATGAGAAATGGAGAAAATAATTTCTTACACCATTTTCTCCGAGAAAAAAATAGAATAAATTTGAATGTAACGAGCTAAGCCTACTTTATGTGTAGCCACAGACTTCACGAAATTAAATTGTGATTGTATCGCGGAAAGGGACCACCTATTATCGTGAAAAAATAAAAAATCTTTTTTTTCTGGTGCTTAGTTCAATCAGGCCTACGAAGTTTTCATTTTTTATTTCATAGTTCTATATGAAAGAAAAAAAACGCACTTCATTGCCTGCCGAGTGGGACTGAAACATTGAATGTGGTACACATTTTATTAACTGCCCAGTCTTCACCTCTTATATGAGAAAAAGATACACAGCTATCAACCTCTAAATAAAAATTTAAAAAAAGAAACTCAAATGCAGCACCAGCTCTGTTAGAAAAGTAGGTTTTTGAAAAATAGAAAATTAGTTTATGAAAAGTTATTTCATAACTGCGATGATTGTGTTAAATTTTGTAACTGTTGATAAAAAATTACACGATTATAAAATTATCTCTCTTATAATTTAAACAAAAACGAATTTCTTGGAAATACTTTCTGTGGCGACGGGTGGTCGATGACGAACGAGTGTGTATTACACACTCGTCAACCACCTAGCGGGCCAGTGGGGTAAAACCCACGAACTACCTTTTTGTGCTCACGGCTGTACATTTCGTCTGTGCAGCTTAATTATTTACTGGGCTTGGCCCGCATACATACATCAACGTATTACACGCAACCAACCAGATTTGGTAATTGTGTGGTGTCGTGTACACTAATACACACACCCACAAGTGATGACCTCCGACGTAAGTATATATTTTTGTTGTTGACGTTTCACCGTCAACAGGGAAGGAACCGTCACCTCCTTCCCCACCGTTTCCAACTAGCTTGGAAACAACAACCAATCAGCTTTCAACAGCTGATTGGCTAAACCACGCCCCTTCTTCAAACGTTGGCATACCCGCCAACAACCAAAAAAGGAATTCAGTCGGCTCTCGTCAGCTGACGGAGAAGGTTCTCCTTCTCCTTCCCCTTTCCCTCGTTGCTCGTTGGTACTTAAGTACCGACCAACGTCCACAAAAATCAGTCGGCACTCAACTGCCAACAGAGAAAGTTCTCCTTCTCCTTCCTTTTCCATCTCCCTAATTTTTCACTTTTCCCTCTCCTCTCCCCAGGCTCGACGTCAGTACGCAAGTACCAACCAGCCATCCCAAAGAGAAGCAAACAGTCGACAATCAGCTGCCGACAAGGAAAGTGTAAACTTAGCCTCCTTTTTCAATTATCACCATGGCCTCCAAACTAACCCCGTCGTCCCTCAACGACCTGGTTCTCCCACTGACGCCTGCGAAGGCCACAGTCAGCAATCCTCCCAGGAGGACGGAGAACCAGCCCAACCCCACGTCTGCCATCCACTCAATGCCGCATGTCAGCATGCGTTTGTCGACTGTACCGATGAACTTGGCGATCCCGCAGTCGTCTACGCTTGTAAATTTTGGCCCGTTCCTCGACAACTACCTCCCGGGTGAGGAACTTCCGGTCAACCAGTACCAGCCGGTTGACAGTTCCATGCTGAGGCTGTCCCCCATCCTCAATCGGCAATCGCACCGGCAGGGAGCAAATTCCGCCGTGACTACCGTCTCGCCCTCCTTACAAGCCCATCCATCACAGTTACTAACAGGCCTTCCTCCGTTCAACGCTGAGAATGTGCGTCTCTGGCTGCAGCAGATTGAGAATCTTGCTCGCGCCAGTGGCAATACCAGCGAGTCTCAGCTCTACCTGGCGATCTCCGGACACTTGCCGACCCAGGTAGCCAATGCTGTGTCAGAACTACTCTACAGTTCCGACGACTCGCTGCACACTTGGTCGAACCTCCGAAATCAAATCCAACAGGAATTTCCCCCTTCCTCCTACACCCGGATTAGAACTCTGTTAGAAAACACCCATTGTCAACCTTCCAAGAGGCCCTTGGCCCTAAACGAAGGAAGGATAAATGACGATGTTCTCCGTAACCTTCTTTTCCAATCCCTCCCGGTCAATATCCGCCAAACATTGGCCATGACAAAGCCCGCAAACTCTCGACAGGCAGAGCTCGAAGCTGACGAGGCAATAGCTCTCGAGCAAACCTTTCCATCGACATCCCCTGCGACCAGCACCATCTCCGCTATCGCAACTCCCAAGCACCCCCGTCGACAGCACCAACGGCTAATTCCTCGGAATTAGTTACCATTACCCAGCTGCTTCAACAGCTTTTGGCTGGAAAACAGGTGAGTTCTGTCGACCCCCCAAAAGACCCCGCCCCATTCCACGAACATAGGCATTCGCATTCACGCGATGCCAGGTCCAGAGACAGATCGCGCTCTTGTGACTCTAGCTCCAGTCGTTCAAAACCACGGACGACGCTACGAGTCATCGATGGTAAGAGACTGGTAAATACCCGCTCTCCCTCCCATTCCCGCAATGGTTACTGTTGGTATCACCAACAGTTTGGGAGGAAGTCGGGCAACTGCTCTGACCCTCCATGTTTAAAATTGCGACCACTGTGATTCCAAATCCCCTACTCGTTCGGGAAACGAGTAAACGAGTCAGTCAAGATGGCACTCCCACTCGTTTTCAACTCAGTCCGTCTATTCGTGGAAGATCTGCTTAGCGAGCATCACTTCCTGGTCGACACTGGCGTGCAGATATCGGTTATACCTCAAACCGCTGAAGACCGGAAATGCAACGCTAAGCTCCAAATCTACGCTGCGAACCAAACTCCAATTAGTACTTACGGAGTTAAGCTGGTGCAGGTAGATTTTGGCCTTTGCCGCGAATTCAAGTGGGCCTTTATCATCGCGGATATCGCTGATCCCATCATCGGAGCAGACTTCCTTAGCCATTACCAACTGCTTCCCGATGTCAGGGAAGGGCACTTCCTTGATAAGACCACAGGACTTGCCGTAGTAGGTAAACCTCGCCCCATCAACTATCCCCTGGAGATTTGCCTTACCATCGCCCACTCAAATAGTCGATTCCAAAAAATCCTCGACAAATTTCCCAGCATAACCGGTAAAGAAGACATACGCCCGAGGATTTCCCCTACCGAAGTCACCCACGATATCGAAACTGTAGGTCGACCAGTGTTTTGCCGTGCCCGTCGTCTACATCCCGAGAAGCTAAAGCAGCCCGCCTTTCCTTCCAAACTATGCTCAAACATGGTGACTGTCAACCCTCCAAAAGTGCCTGGTCATCCCCCTTGCATATGCACATGAAGCCCGATAAAACATGGCGCCTGCTTGGTGACTACAGAGCACTCAACGCACGAACTATCCCCGACAAATACCCTGTCCCGAATATTATGGATTTCCACGCCAGACTAGCTGGTGCCAAATTATTCACCAAATTAGATCTCGTGCGGGCGTTTAACCAAGTCCCGATGACCGAAGAACACATCCCTAAAATAGCCGTCATAACCCCCTTCGGTCTCTACGAATTTCCCTATATGCCCTTTGGACTTCGAAACGCCGCCCAAACCTTCCAGCAGTACATCGATGGATTGTTGGGAGACATCGACTACGCTTACGCGTACATTGATGACATCCTCATTACCGCCTCCAACCCCAATGAGCTCGAAGAACGTGTTATCGAGGTCATTTGGCATATCTACAACGCTGGCCTCACTGTCAACGGTAACAAGTCCGAACATGAACGTGAAGAGCTAACCTTTCTTGGCCATCGAGTCAACAGCACAGGTATCAAACCTACTCCTGAACGTGTCCAAGTTGTACTCGATTTCCCACTTCCCAAAACTGTTCATTACCTTGGGCGCTTTCTCGGAATGGTGAATTTCTACCGGCGTACAATTAAACATTGCGCTCACATTCAGAGTAAACTCTTCGCGCTTATACACTCCAACAAAAAACGTGAAAAAACCCCGATAATTTGGACTGACACTGCCGAAACCGCCTTCCGCGACCTAAAGCAGGCGTTAGCAAATGCTGCTCTTTTGGCGCATCCTGACAAGTCCAAACAACTCGTCTTGGCAACCGACGCGTCTAACCACGCGATAGGGGCTACCCTCTATCAACACGGTGCCGGATTGCTAGAGCCTTTGGCATTTTTTTCCTGCAAATTATCTGACACCGAACGCCGATATCCAACATACGACTGCGAATTACTCGCTGTTTTTGCAGCGGTGAAGCACTTCTGTAACCTGGTCGAAGGGCGTGTTTTCTCCGTCTATACGGACCACAAGCCCCTCACGACCGCCCTGTTTCAGGCGTGCGAGAAAGCTTCACCACGCCAGCAAAATCAACTAGAGTATATCTCGCAGTTCACAACGGATATTCGCTATATCAAAGGAGAGGACAACATAGCCACAGATTGTTTGTCGCGTATATCAATCTCCACCATTACCTCTCCCTGTGTTGTGCCATACAATGAAATGGCCCTTTGTCAACAACACGACCCTCAACTCGCACAATACCTTGCAGACCCCAACTCTGCCCTCATCCTCAAATCGTTCAGAGTACCCGGACACACGTTACTTTTAACGTGCGACACGTCCACGGTAAAAAACGACCCTTCGTACCCGCCAAATATCAGAGAACTATCTTCGATTCGATTCATGGGCTCTCGCACCCTAGCGGCCAGACAACTGCCCGTCCGATCGCTAATCGATTCATTTGGCCTGGCCTACGATCTGACTGCCTACGTTGGTCGAAAGAGTGCACCGCATGCCAACAAGCCAAAATCGGTAGACACACCAAAGCCCCTCTCCAAGCTTTCAGCCCTACCGATCGCTTAAAGCATGTGCACATCAATATCGTGGGTCCGTTGCTGACAGTTAGCGGTCCTCGTCAGTGTCTGACAATGATTGACCGCGCCACACGATGGCCTCACGCCATCATGACAACGGATATTTCCGTGGATCGAGTGGCAACACTCTTCGTCCAACACTGGGTGTCCTCCTTCGGCGTCCCCGAAACCATAACGACGGACCAGGGACGCCAGTTCGAAAGCGCTTTATTCAACTTGGTTGCACGTCAGTTGGGAATACACAAAATCTCAACTACGGCGTATCATCCCCAATCGAACGGCAAAATAGAGCGCTGGCATCGAACTCTCAAAGCCACCATCATGGCCCGCGAGAACTCCAAAGACTCGCGTGGAGAATGGGCAGCCAATTTGCCTCTCATTCTTCTCGGCCTACGCTCGACGGTCATCTCCGACCTCGGCATATCCCCAGCCCAACTCCTTTATGGTGAAGAGCTCCGTCTCCTGGCTGACTTCTTTGAAGACAGCCCACCAAGTGTTGTCACTCACATCGACGGCACTAACCTTCCACAACGCATTCGTGAAAGTGCAAATGCGTTCACTCAAATCACCCGCAACCACGGCAACTCCCCCTCATACGTCCCTGCTGATCTGAAATCAGCCCAAAATGTATGGCTACGTGTCGATACACCTTGTAAGGCACTCGACCCACAGTACTCCGGACCGTACAAAGTCCTCAACCGTACGGATAAATGATTCGAGATTGTCATACAAGGACAACACACACGCGTATCAATTGATCGCCTAAAGTCGGCCTATGTCTAAACAGACATAGAAGCCGACCCAGATGACTCAAATTCCATCGATGATCCTTCGGGACTGATAGTTGACTTGTCATCTGAGGTCGTCTGACCTAAAAACAACGACTCACCCCCGAATGCCTCACCACAACCTTTGACATCGTCTTCACACTTAGACGACACGCTTGATTCTTCCCCGATCATAATTACACACGATCAAAATAAAGAATCTCCTCCCGAAGCGTTATCGAAGGAAAATACCCAATCGCACCCCATCGGTCAGTCTTCTAGTCGAACAGCTGACGCTATGCTCGACGACAAACCGATTGCGAATCCCTTTCCTCTCCCGCACTTGTCCGAGTCGGCTCACGCAACTGACGACAAGTCAAGCGTTGTAGACGACAACGTTTTACAAAAATTGTTTCGTGGCGCCACCCAGTCGCATAAATACGACGCGTCTTCCTCCTCGGAAGACAAACAGGCCCCGCCTACAAAACAAACTCGTAATAGTAATGTGCAACAACAGCTGCCGCAACCGCACCTTCGTTCGTGTTTACAAGACGAAAATAAACGGCGGTTATGGTCAAGAAAACGAGTGAAATTCGTGATTTAGACACTCACTCTTCTCTTGACGTGCTTGGCTGTTATATACTCTTCATCAAATGCTACACATCAGGCGCTTTTAAACATATTTCATGTAGCGTAGTAGACTGATGAAATGTCCCAAGAGCGCCTTTCTCCCAGCATTCCCATATTATCGGAAGATGAAGAAACAGCCCTTTTAAGGGCTACACCCCCACCAAAAGAGGGCGGTAATGGCGATGCACCGTTGTCTCCTCGTGTAGACGACCATCGCTCCCCCTCTCCCACCTTTTCTCACCTGACCTCACAAGCTGACGTTGCCCCGTCTCCTTCCTCCACGGCTACTGCCACCTTTCCACCGGTGAAGCAGACATCGCCTGCATCCTCTACGTCCGATCAAGTATCGGCGTCATACGTGACGCTTACCTCTGTCGGACCTGCACAAGAGGATACACGCCGTACTCCTTCTCGAGTACCGCAACGGCGATCGACGCTGAGGCAGAGGGTGGAATCAGCTGCCTGGGGTTGAGGTGTGCCACTTCGACAGTACCGGCCTGCTCCTGGAGTGGCGGCCTGGGGCTCTGAGCTCGTACAGCGCGGCCTAGTCCATAGCTCTTGTTCTCGAGTCTTTGTCCCGCTCCCCAGGAAGACCGCGTACTCGTTGGAGACGCCACCTCACGCTCGGACCGCTGTACAATTAAGCAAAGCGCGGATTGACACCCGCACATTCGCTGAAGTCGTACAGCGCGTTCAATCTAAGAGACCTTTGCCCGGTCTTCAACCGTCTTCTTTGGCAGGCCTCCCCTCTGGGGTTTTCCCGCCACTCAAGACGGTTCAACAGATTGAACTGCTTCCTCTTCGGAAGCGCCGAGCACAAGCGACTGCTACGTTGTGTATCAGTGGTTTTAAACGTCTGTCTGCAGCAACAAAGCGGTCCCCCAACCGTCGACTTCCAAAGTTGCGGAGGCACCAGTAGCCTCACAAACGGCATTGTCAGTCCCAAAAGGCAAGTCGCCGTTACTTCGCCCTTCGGTCGCACAGACTGCCTTGGAAGAGACAGCGATGGACGTTGACCCAACTCCGACCCCAACCGTCCATCTCCCGCCAACCCCCACGTCGGTCCTTCAACGCGTACTCTCACCAGTATGTGAAGAGGTTGAACCGACAGAAAGTGCTGCTGTTGATAACCACTCTGTTATTGATTTATTGGCAATACCTTCGCCGGAGAAAGTCCCCGAGTCTCAGCCGTCCACCTCTCGTGGTAAGAGTCCCCCGGCTGTTGACAAACCGGCGAAGCATCCCCGTTTGAATCGCAAGGCAGGTGGCCGCACCCAGTCTGAAGATCGTGCTCGCGGTTTATCCTACATGGAACTCAAACGGGATGAAAGACACGGCAAAACCTGGTCCCAAACCCCCGCTCCATTACCGGCTTCTATACAGGAGCCTGCCCCATCTGTGGTACAGCCCCCTGTACAGCAACCGGTGGTTCCTCCTGTATCGCAGAATCAATCACTGCAGCCGTGGGAGCAATTTACCACCGCCGTGGTCGCAGCACATAACCCCTGTCGCTCACCTTAGAGACAACTCAGATGCCTCTCTTCCAAGTTGTAATGCCTCCACCCGGAATTCCCATTCTCCCGCATCTACAACTTGCAGCATCTGCCTATCCTCCGGCTATGGTTGTGCTGCCTTTAATGGCGTCACCAGTAACCTATGCGCCACCCCTCATGAGCATTCCCACGTCTCATCCCCAGACTCTGCTCATGAGATCCCAAACTCGAGTGCACCCTTCTCCACAGCCTCAAGCTCCCCGAACACGTCCTTCCCGACCCACACTCCCAGCCAACTTCGGTAAGTCCAAACCAAAGAGACCTGGCGACCCTACTATGTGAACCACATCCGTGAGCATAGTAGCGAACGCTGCACCATACTTAACTGGCGTCATAGGTCACCGTAAGTTTCCTCGGAAACTTACTAGGAGGAGAGTGGTGTGGCGACGGGTGGTCGATGACAAACGAGTGTGTATTACACACTCGTCAACCACCTAGCGGGCCAGTGGGGTAAAACCCATGAACTACCTTTTTGTGCTCACGGCTGTACATTTCGTCTGTGCAGCTTAATTATTTACTGGGCTTGGCCCGCACACATACATCGACGTATTACACGCAACCGACCAGATTTGGTATTTGTGTGGTGTCGTGTACACTAATACACACACCCACACTTTCAATAAATTATAGTTAATATTTTTTGTAAATTTTTAAGTTATTGGTTCAAACTCGAGCATTTTATAATGAAAACAATATCCAAAATAGCTGAACTGTATCATCTGGCCGATCCGCCAAAATTAGTAACATGTTACAGCAAGTAATAGTAAACGTTCGCTATTACATTCTTATTGATCCAAACTGAGGGGGTTAGTACTAATATTCGTTCCAAATTTCATGATTATCATACAAAACTTGCAACCTGTATCGTGGTAACAAGAAATTGACTTTCATATAGTTATATATAAATTATACAGTATAATATGTATAATTATATAATTAGCTATATGAATTTGAGTTTTTGCTATCAAAATTTTTGTCTAGTTATGAAATGAAAAACGTACCCACTCCACCTCCAGTCATTCTATGACACCAAGTTTAATAATTAGATTTCTTCCAATAGAAAACTCATTTAATAAATGAAATATTTCTTTGGGTTGTGGTGGAAAAAGCGGCGATGATGATCTATTATGGGCCACCACACACCTACTCATACGGGTACTTATTTTTCTTCTCTCTTTCCTCTCTCCTTCGCACTGAGATTTGCACCGAGGTTCTTGCTGACTGACTTCACATTCTCATTTTTACCACCGCAATGAAAATAAAAATGTGTACCACATTAAAAATTGAAACAATTAGTGTTCAACGGACTTCTCCATCCCCGTAGAGGTCACAAGAGGATGAAACTTGGTAATACGACTTATCCCTACTAAATACAATTATTCAATAGCTTATCCTATGCTACGCTCCTTTACCCGAACGTCAACTTTCTATCAGCAAACAGTCCAAAGTCAACTGCTAATTAGTAAGGAACTATTTAATAATTCATAATCTGTTGAAAATAGTCCATACTCACCATCTGCAAATTTCATCAAACTGATTCTCGAAAAAATTTTTCATCATTTTGTAGCCTAATGTATTCGACGATAAACTTGAAAAGGCCAACAGACTCTCACTTTGCGACATCTTATACTTGTTAGTCAAACTCCGCGGTAAATATCTAAAATATTAGAATTTTTCAAAAAATTCGTTAAAACTAAAACAAATGCGTGGGTAGTATGTACCCAACAAGTGTTTGCCCTTGCAATTATCTCCTTACTTAAAGTGAAGGATATTTTCATCAGCCGAACACGATAGGGCTCTTAAAATTTCACCCCTTGCGTTTGGTAAGTGTTCTTTGGCAAATTGTTTCCACAAAAAATTCGAAACATTTTGATCTTCTCCAAGCCTGACCGCATAACAGTAAACAGTTTCTCGAATGCTGGGAGGAATCCTACAAAAAAATATACGTAAAAAAGCGATTTTACAGACCCATTCGCACAAATAACAATGGGTACCTACATATTATTTTCGAATATAAGGACAATTTTTACGTTGCCATTACAGAATATAGATTCTCTTTGCAGAGGAAGTGAACTGTTAATTCTATCGGTACTCACGGGTTTTGAGCATTACGATCGTAATTTTTTTGCCACCTTTTGAAAAGAACATAACTTTGTTTCTGGCAGGCTACGATGCCGTATTTACATGATGACTGGACTATTAACACACTGAACATGATCGCTGATTGAGGTTGATTCACCTCCATAATGTTTTCAATGTTTCTAAATTTTGGTTGCACGAATATCGGATCCAGTATATTTTCACGGATGTATTTCTGTAGCATAATTATTATTGTAACACCAAAATTATTACGTAGACTAAACAAAGCAAGTAATGAGTGCGAGGTGGAGCTTTATTGCGTTCGACGAATGTGGTGAACTCGTGTAGTACGCGAAGGGGGCTCCTCACATAGTTCAGTAAATTAATTTTTATTGAAGGTATTTGAATAACAGTCGAAAATTAATAAATTTGAGGTCCAGATAATCCAGATCGCCAGACACTTATGTCCTTGTACTCGACCGACACAATACCAGGTAAGTAAGTATCAAAACCGATAGGTAAGTATTATTTTACATTTTCAAAAATGTTTTGTGATAAAATAATATTGCACTTTGACTACAGCCAAAAACATGTTCGAGTAGTTGGAAACGTGGTTTCTCTAAAACCAAAAATGGATTCACATAAAATTCAGCGTCTACATTTTACGAAATTATTTCTGGACTATGACAAAATTATTGACGTGGACATTTTTACTTCACTTTAGGCAAAATTATACTTCGGCGCAACACATTGTTAAATGGACTTGACATTATCCCAACAATAATAAGTAGGTATCGTATGACAGTAGTAAGAAGAAGAGAGAAAATCTCAGTGTGTGATCAGTTTGTATGGGCAGAATCAATGGGAGAAGGTATGGATTGGAGTAATAAAATTAATTCGTCATCATTACGATTATCTTTTTAGAAGAAAATGACAATCCATAAATATGACACTGGAAATTTTAATTAGTTTTTAAAGTGCATAAGGTGAAGGTGTAGGTGCAAATGTGGATCGTTTTAAAAGCAACAGTCGGCTACTCAATTGCCGAGATCAATTAGTAAAATAGATTATTGTTTTGTGAATCATTCTTTCTAAAACTCGTGAACTGGAATGACAAAATAGTGAAGATTTGGAAAAGAATAGGTATTTTGTGATTCGATGAGAAGGAATGAAAAAACAATGTTAGTAGTAGCGGAGACTGGGATACCATAAAAAAGTGTACCGTAGACAAAATTAACTTGCCCTTGATTTTGGCAAAACTGGTCCAATAGCATTATGCATCATACACACGGTAAATACTTCATTCATTTACCAGAGTTATCCGCTTTGCTGTTCAAAAGGTATAGCAATATTTATCAAAATTATACCAAAATTAAAATTTTGATAATTCACAAATTATGTGACCAATGGGAAAGAAGTTGAGCATTCAAATTTTTGGATGTGTTTCAAAAAATTTTATTGCCAGTAATTAATTATTCAGAGTTATCAATACTAGAAAACACTTGGACTAAATATAATATTAATTTATAGTAAGCAGATGAACCTAGTGTACCATGGTGTAAATTTTCTTGTCTACCATGGAACTACTAAAAATAACTTTCAGTTTTTTCCTATTTAAAACTGCTCAAAAACATTCGAGATTGGATATTGAAAAAGTTTATGATACTGTGAAAGATGTCTTAAATTAGCAAATTCATGAGGAAAGTGTCACAATTGAAAAACATAAATTTATTATTATAATTCGAATAGCAGATATCATCTGTTATCTAAATACCTATAATAACTTTTAGATGCAGCACACTTCATATTGTATCAGATACAATAAATTTAAGTTTTTGGTTTAAAAATATTTTTTGCTTTTGGGATTTAACATGTACCATGGAACACCACTCTCTATACCATGGCACACTGGGGTAGTGGACAGTACAATGAAACAAAAAAAGTTACCTCTCTTATGATGGAGTTATAAAAAAAACCGATCACATTTTTATTATTTCTTTTGTTTTTGTTTTGTAGACGAAGGTTTGTTCCTTTCAGATTTATTGGTCTCAAATTTCTAACTCAATTCTAACTCACACCAGAGGCTAAAAGTAAAAACAATTTTCCATGGTACCCCAGTCTCCCCTACCTGCATGTGTCATGGCTCCACCCACAAGGTCCTGCGGATAGACTGTGTGCTGGACTCTCCACTGACCTAACAGGGCAATTTGAGGATACTGGTTTTGAGGCAAGGCAGTTGTGAGTTATGAGGTGTGTGAGAACAAGCGTGTGACTCCAACCAACTTTATACGGGCTGTTGGACCTTAAACCACTTAATTATAAGCTTCTACCCACTAAATGTGCCTCTTTTAATTGAAAATAAGAAGGACAAAAATAAAATATTCCAACGTAATTCCTTCGTTTCAGCTGAAAATTCCCAGAACATGATGAAATAAAAATTTGAAATACAATGAATTTTCTTCTAATTTGAATATTATTGCTTATGAAGATTGCAATTAATCAAATTAATATTAGAAGGTGATTCAGATTTAGTACGTGGCAGAAAATTAGTCCAAAAAATATGAATAAAATAAAAATTGAATCGTAGTGAATCGAGTCATCCACTCAGTATTTCCAAGTTTGAGAAAGTGTCACTGTGAATCATTCCTACGATGCCAATTCATACATTATAAAAATAAAAAATTGAATAGAGAAATATTGTGGTATTTCAGTTGGGGTAGCTTCATTCATTAGGAAACCGCTATCCTGAGAGCCAGTATCCTTTATCTATATTATAACCAAAACTGTGAATCAGAAAAAATAAAAAGTTTAGAAGTGACTGGATAAACCAGAGACCTGGATGAGGTGCCACAAAATTACACCTACCAATCACCATCCACATAAAACATTTAAAATAATATTGACACATTCGGCATATCCTATTTTATTCTGTTCATAAAAATATGTGAACATTTTCAAATTTAACCATAATTTTTTAATCTTGTAATTTCCTGAATACGTTTCATCCACGGACATTCCCTTTTCAAAACGTTTCTTTCGTTTCTCCTTGGCACTTTACAAATTCTTATCTTACACATTCTTTCCCAGTTCAAAGTTCTGTTCATCAAACTTCTCCTCTTTCACTTCCCCTCACCTAAACAAAAGTTCATCCGTGGATTTAGATAATAGAGTCGTGTACGTATTGTAAATCTTGTACCACCTCTCATTTTTTCTTGTTAGTTCTGAAACTTTTTTTAGTTACTCTGTCTTAAATTTTTCATCATTATTACTTCTTCAAATTTTGTCCTCGAGATGGAAACATGTTCTTCCATTTAGTTTCTCATGATGTGTTTTTCTTTAATAATATACGACACGTGTTTTTACATTAAAATGTGTTGATTTTTTTCTAATGGGCAATGGGAAAAATTCAGCGATATTATAAAATGGTCCGTGGTTAATTGCTAAATCGGTAAGTTCAATCATGGAATTAAATACAAGTGTGGTGAAAAAGGTATATCAAAATCACCTGTAGATGGAATAAATTCAAGTCCAAGGATACCTGGCAGAGCTATCTGACCGGACAGTGGTAATTCTGTGGCCACTGTCCTATACAGGTGAGTTTGCCAACGTCCGTGTTTTTGTGGGATTTTGAACTGTGAAATTTTGTAGGGACTTGAAGGGGATTGCTGTAGAGGCCCTCCCCAGCATACCACTTTTTTTTCCACTTTCCACACATGTCATGTTCCAAGGTTTACTCATAATTGTATGTTCGTGAAAATTCTGTCTAGGCTTATCTGAAACCTATAGTATTAACAACATACTTATAACGAAATAAAAAATATAAAATGTAAAAAAATTGGCGCCCAAACAGGGACTTGAACCATAAATAAGTGAAAATAATTTCCGAGGATATGTTAGTTTGTAAAATTTTCAGTTTCCCTTGGAATGTTTTTAGATCATACCCTCATCTGAGGATCGCTACATTTTTATAAAAAAACATATATGTATTGGGATAAAACGTAATTTCATACTATATAAAACAAATTTGTAGCAGGAACAGCAGTTTTGGATCTGTCTACCTTTTGTATTTTTGAGGCAGGTTTAAACAGTCGCCTAATTGTCTGCATCCTTGTTCAAAAACGATAAAAAGAAATTACGCCTAGCCTATTCAGCATCGATGATTTAAAAACAACCAATTTACCTTGGAAAAAATAAAATTGATAATTCAAAAATAAAAATTATTGATTTATAATCGTATACTACCAAAGACATTTATATCACCTTAAAAGTAATAATAAAAAATAATAATAAAAAAAAATCACTTTTCCGTGTAACTTGCAATAGCTTAAACTTAGCCAACATCCATGGAAAAACATCGTTGAATACCCGCGCACTTATGTTCAAAATAAAATAATTTGACAAAAATTATTTCTTTGTGTTTTTTGACAATTTTTATTTGATGTAACAGTAACCCCTCCTGTCTGAGGGAAAAACCAAAAACTTGACGACAACCTTATTTTATTTGTACATCGTGATTTATATGTAAATTGTTTTCCTTGGGAAACATATATTTTGTATGTCCGTGGCAAATGCTATAGGGATAATGACTCGGAGTCGGACAGCCAGAAGTGATCTGAAACGCTGGTGAAATAAGAACACCTAACCCCCGAGGTAGACCTCCGCATCAACCACAAATTCAGCAGCAACAAGATGCCCAACCGGAACAGGAAATTGAAATCCTTAGACCTACTGGTGAGAAACAACCGTTAGAGTTAGGTTCTGAAGCACTTAGGCACAAACTTGAACAACATGATGCTGACATGCAAACTCTGCTTGCAAACATGGCAGAGACCCAAGCAATAAAAAACAAAACCTTAGAGATTGAAACTTCCGTGGTAGAGCTGAACGCAAAAGCCAATATAACCTAAATCACATTAACTGGTTTGGCAACGAAGGCTGTAAATACAGAGAATACCCTCTCTAACCTTAAGGCTTCCGTGGAAAATCTCGATGCAGGGATACAGAGAGTAGCTTCCGAAGCAGCTGAAATAAAAAAAATAGCCTCTACTGTCAATAATATTTCCTTGGTTTTGCATGATCTGGTCAGTCGAATACCTCCTCCTATTAAGTCTAACACAAGTCAAACACAAAATTCCGTGGTTGACTCGGGAGTAGAAATTCAGACAACTCCTCCTGCTTCAATAACTCAGGTTAGCTCAGGCTCTCAGGCTTCAAATTCTGTGGAAGGTCATGCTTGTGCACAGCCGCCACGCAATAACTCGGACACAGCCAGTGTTACCAGTTTGAACAACAACAATAGTAACTCTAACATTGATCAAAGTGACTAAAATCAGAGAAGTTCCGTGCATTTCGTTGAAAACATGGAACAACCACAACCCCTCACATAAGTCCAATCAATCACCCAAAATGGACAACCGGTTGGGGGTCTTCCCCCGATTTATATAATAAATCAAAACAATGACCAGGGTGGTGAAAGGTCTGGGATGAATTAGGCATTCCAAGAGATGGAGAAAAAACAGTTCGAACTTTATCCTTGGATAGGCCAGAAAGATGAAAGATCTCCACTCCAAATAGTGGAGCAATACAAAAAGTTGATAGGTAACAGTAATGTTATGGCAAAATGTATTGCGGCCTGCTTTCGTAGAATTATTAAGGGCTATTTCAAGTGGCTAAGAACTGAAGATATTAACATGACCTATACGGAGATGAAAACTCTCTTTTTCCAAAGAGAGTGGATACCCATGGCCAAAAGAAACATAGTCCGTGAATTCAAAAATACCGATAAAAAAAATTCTGAGACTACTTTAAACATTGGGTATGTAGGTTGGAAGGTTGTGGTTACCAGGATGAGATTCTGATTAGTGTACTCTTACCGATGATGTCTAGTGCCATTAGGCACGACGTACAAAAGCAAAAAATAAAAACAATTACAGTTCTGGAAGAATATATTGAGGAATTACCCCCAGAGATGTTTGAATGGTACGTAAAACCCCAAAAAATAGTTACAGGCAATACTTCTGCCAAGACAGAAAAACCCGTGGAAATAAAAAACAAATACGAAAAAAGATTCACAAAATTCAAAAAAATAAAACCAAAGGTTGGACAAGTGTCTCCCATGGTAGAAAAAGAAATAGCAGAAAACAACACGAGTACTGTGGAAGATGAGTCTGAAGAAGAATCGGAAAGTCCTTTAGTAGGGTCTGTGGCTTCAGCTCCAATGGCAAACTAAAAACTCCATCCTCAGAATGCAACCGGGGGATGGAGCAAAAAAAACCAGGTTTGCTAACATCACAGGATTACCAACTGGCATATCTAATATACAAAGACTACCTCATCTTGGTGATAAACTTGCGTTAGATATTTTCAAAAATAGTCTTAGCGAATACAACGCAAGGAAATGCTCAATAACAAATGACTTGTTCTGTTGGCAAGGAAATAGGCTCAAATCTGTGGTAAAAAGGCTCTCAAAAATCCCTCGATCAATAAAAAAGACAATGATAATCATGGGGTATGAGGAGCACCAACAAAGCGGATTTCATATCAAAATTTTTGATAAGGAGTATCAACAACTGGTTAAAAAGTTGAAGGAATTTGGCTTCAAGGAAATAGTCGTGTCCAAGTTACCTCCGAGTCAGGTCGATCCAAAAAATCGAACATATAGGACTATGCTAAATAACATAAATGCCAATATTCATAATTTACCAAAACATTTCGATTTGAAATATGTCAACCTTGACCATATTCTGCTTTTTTTTTGATAGGCATCAGACTTACGATATTGATAATTACTATTTCAACAAAGATTTCTCGTTAAGGTTTAAGATTTTAATAGGTCTTTTTAAAGAAGATTCCCCGCCAAGTACAGAAGCTCTCCAGATGATGGAAGAGAAATTTAGATGGGTAAGTTGAGGTGCAAGGCATCATTGAAAAGTAAAAAATGAGTAGAAACCAACTATGTGCAAGACCTATCCTGTTCCAAGGCATAAAAAAGACAAAGTCCAAGAAAAAATAATGGAATATTATAACCGTGGAATCATAAGACCCTCTAAATCCTCTTACAGGATTCCACTGGTGGCTGTCCCCAAAAAGGATGGGATATATAGACCTTGTGGAAATTTCAGGCAACTGAATCAATATTTAGAAACTATGGTAATGAGGTCCCGCACATAGATGAGTTGAAAACACAGTTTGCAGGATCAACATACTTCTCCTCCTTGGATTTTCGAGAAGGCTTTTTGCAAATTTTATTGGATAAAGAATCTTCCCAATATTGTGCTTTTGTGTTCGAAGGTGTTCCCTACGAGTTCACCAGAATACCATTTGGCACTAAAGATTCAATGCAAGCCTTCCTCTTCGCAATTCGACAGGTCTTCAAAGAAACAGAGTAATTTGTGGCCGCATATGTCTACGATATTTTAGTCCATTCTAAATCCAAGGAAGAACACCTGCAACACCTTAGAATAATTTTTCAAAGGGTGTTAGGTGCCGATATGACCCTGAATGAACAAAAATGCAAATTTCTCCAAGATTTGGTGACTTTCATTGGTCATCATATTGGAAGGGAAGGCATTAGGCTGGCGGAGGACAGGGCGAAAGTAATCTAAGACTTTCCTACTCCGAGGAACCAAAATGCAGTTCAATCCTTCCTTGGTATCGTAAATTTCTACAGAGGTTTCATTCCTAGGTGTGCTGAAATAGGCAAACCAATCTACCGCCACTGTGGGAAAGTTCCATTTTAATAGACTGATGAGTGTGAAATTGCTTTCAAACGCCTCAAGGAAGAGATTGCGAGACAGCTTCTGGAAGTCCACCCCAGGTTTGATAGACCATTCTTTATTATGGCAGATGCTTCAGGATATGGGATTGGAGGTTTCATCTATCAGATAGAAGATGACGGAGTCACTCCTAGGATTGTCTCAATGGTTAGCCGTCTACTTTCCAAGGCTGAAACCAATTATATGACATATGAGAGAGAACTACTAGCAATAATATACACACTAAAAAAATGCTACTTTTTCCTCCTTGGTTACCCTATAGTTGTATTTACCGATCATCAGAGCCTCAACATGCTTCGCAATGAAAAAAGATATTGTTCTCCTAGAGTAGCTCGATGGATCACAACACTAAAGGAATTTAATATTAAAGGTATAAACCATGTAATGGGGAAAAAGAATGAAATTGCTGATACTCTCTCAAGATACCACAAAACTTATATCTGTGGGTCGGACAATTTTGTTGTTCCTACCTCAACAGTACAAGCCCCCGAAATAGTCGTAAGCGCTCTGAGACCCTTGTTGGAAAATTCCGTGGTCAATTCTAGAAACTTTGGTCAATGTTATAGGGGAATCTCCGATGCACAAAAATTAGATCACAGAATTGCTTTAACAATACAATTCCAAAAATACCAAAAAGTCTCTTTGGAAAATGATTTATTTTATCTCCAAGGATGTGATTGTAAAAAAAGAATTTATTTGCCATTATCTAAAAGAGAGCAGTGTATTATGTATTATCATACTGATGCTCAACATCCTGGGATAAACAAAACTACGACAATCATTCAAAGATATTTCGATTGGCCAGGCTGTGAAGCAGATGTCATAGAGTTCATAAAAAACTGTAAAAAATGTATGACCTGCAAAAGAGCATCATTAACACCATATGGTAATATGAAAAATATCCTGCTGAAAAAGAAGGTGAATTATTGGCAGTAGATTAATTTGGCCCCCTTCCACGGGGAAGAGGTTCCGTGGAAAAAATACTGGTGATTCTCGATGTTTTTACAAAACATGTGAAACTCTACCCAGTGAAAAACATGGATACCGCCATCACGATTAAAAGACTTCAAATATACAGAAGAATTTAGAAAACCATCGTTCATTTTATCGGATAATGGTCCTCAATTTGCCTCGACCAAGTGGATAGATCATTGGAAAGAACAAGGGGTCAAAGTTTGTTTTACTTCAATCTACTACCCCGCCTCAAACTCAGCTGAAAGGGTTATGCAAACCTTGGCAGAGGGTATGAGGATGCATCTTGACAATAAGACATAACACTAGTCATGGCCAGATTTAATCCAAGGAGTTGAGAGGAAAATAAACACGACAGAGCATATTGTTACTGGTGTTACACCAGTTGCTCTTCACCTCAAACTCAAACCGACAGTCCGTGGAAGTGAAAAATTGGAAAAAATTCCGGAAACCGAATATGAAAATATGGTAGAAAAAGTCCGTGAAAAAATAAAAATAAAATTAATTCAAAGACAGAAATATTTCAAGAATTCACATCCACGACCTACAAAATTTAAACCCGGTGATATGGTTTATGTAAAAACTCATTTTCAGTCTTCCAAGGAAAAGAAATTTGCAAAAAAATTAGCTCCCCTTTTCCGAGGTAAATTTTCAATAATAAAAGAATTGGGACAAAATGCATATCATCTTGTGAATATGGAAGACAAAACAAAAGAAGATCATCGCCTAAATAATTTAAAATATTAACACGCAAAAAATAAAAAAATAAAAAATAATAATAATAGTGTAACGTATATTTTCGTCTATTTTGAGAAATGACGAACATATTCGTTCACTCATTTCCAAATACCAAAAACATTGATATTTATCAACAATTACCTTCCTATAACTCTTCATAAACAACCACAAAACTATTCGTATTTAATTTTACATAAACAAATATACCTTCTGTATATTTCTGACCTAGTTGTACCTGTCCCTCGAGTACTCGACGAGTCAGCACAACCCTATAATAACAATACCCTACCTCACTTTACCTATCCGACACGTACGTTTTCATACCCTGAACGAGTATATAATCTCTCGATTCAGTCGTATAGTTGTTCAGTTCAGTTCTGTTCAGTCTAGTTCAGTTCTCCAACAGCTACTTCTAAGTACCTGGAACCTCTCTTGTAGAAGTCTCTAGTGAACGGATAGTCTTGCTTGTTGAATTGTAATTGACTATGTATTACTAGTAACGTAGAATTATGTACAATATGTACCAAATATTAAAATATTAAATGTGTGTTAATTCACTGAAGTGTTTAAATATTATTGAGTCTCAAACAAAGGTTAAGGTCCACGATAGTCTGTGGATGTCTAAACTGAATCAATCATAGAAGTATTACTGCTTTGAAAGTACGTGGTATTTCGTGTATGGTGTACTCCCAAAAGAGGTCGTTACCAGGTACAACTATACCTCTTTTGGCCGTTACAAATCGTATAAAAATAATATATTTAAAAAATAAAGACGAAAAATTTGAAGGCCGAAAAAAAAAATTTACAAGGACGCTCGTCACAAAAATTTCTCCGTGAAAAAAACAAACGCAGACAATGCCCCACCTCCACATAAAATAATTGCGTTACTGGATATCATGCCAAAAACTTTTAAGCGACATCGAGTGCATCCGCCATCTTAAAAACAAGAAGAAAGTGCAAAAACAGCGGGTTATCTCGAAAGCAAGAATAAACTTGCCATTATGTCCAAAACGCGTGTATAACACCCCCACTACACCTTCCTTGAATTCGTTGCAACCATTTGGACGAGCAAAGTAATAATTTTTCGTAACGTCAGTCGCTTAACGGTGTTTGTAACCTTCAAAATTTTTTAACCTTTCCTTGGCTCATCGACAATTCCGTGTAATAATTAGTTACATAATTTTTTTTTCTTTTCTTTTTTTCTTTTAAAATTTTTTACAAAGAGAAAGTTCTCTTTTTTTTTCCATTAGTGCGAAAAAGTTTCTAAAATTATCGTAAGTTCGTTTTTCCATTTAAATCTTCCGTCTCTTCTGCCATTTCTCGAAAATGTTTGTAATACGGTTTGTGAAATCTGTCTTTGTTCCTCTTTTTTCAGAACGCTGATTTACTTCGTCTCTCGTTCCCACTTGATCATCTATCTTTCCTTCCGTGGATAATAAAAATTCCGAGAACACGTTAGTACAAAGAATTAATGTGAACCGTGATTTTTTTTATGTGTATCACTTAACTTGTTCCGTGGAAATAAATAAATAAAAAAATAAAAAAAATTTTGCAATTGAAAAAAAAATTAGTAATAATAACAAATTTTTTTTATTTTTTGAAAGATCAGAATGGAGTTGTTCGAAAGTAAAGTAAAGTTTATCGTGTCCGAGGTCGAATCTGTAGAAAATTCCATCACCGAATTCGTCGTACATCTACGTTATCTAGCTCTTCCATCTACCGTTGCTAGTATTCCGTTAATCACACAAATCCAGACTTGTGTGACCTTAGTTGAGCAAAAAAATAAATTACTTAAGGCTGCGAAGTTCAACAGCGACAAAACTGACAAGGTAGCCGAAACACTAGTCTCATTCATCGACTACGTGGCTCCTGCGGTCATAGATTTGACTGATCCGTGCAACCCCCCTCAACAATCACCTGTTGTTAGCGGCTGAGGGGACAGCATCACACCTCTGGTGATATCTGTGGACATGAAAAAATCAACGACTATAAAATCCGTGAAACAAAAACGTACAGTAGTATCGAGTACACGAGCTAAGTCACACAAAAAAGGCGGGCTACGTAGATGAAGTACAGTAACTCGTCGTAAAATTACACGCAGTGCAGCAGGTAGTAAAAAACTTAATATCGAAATAGTGGGGGACGTCTGTAGAAAAAATAAAAACAAATCCGTGGTTGCAGGCTTTTCAAATGACGAATCGCACGAACCCATTAAGAAAAGTCTGCTGTCGCCCAAAATTATTCTGTCCATGGTAGAATCCGAGAGAATACGCGAGAAGGAGAAAAGTGGTAATTTGAATGAGGTGCTACTGGAATTATTAAAAAGTGACCCGTTAGATGATTCATCGAGAAACAAAAACCTCCTCACTCAAAAATTCAGTTTTTTGATTCAAAAATACGTCTCTGATTGAAATAACAAAAAATTCCGAGGATGAGGTGATCGACCTAACAATCCATCTACCTCGACCATGTGTGCTCACATCAGATTCTCCTGGGGATAAAGTTAAGACCGATGTAAATATCAATTTCGTGGTTGTCGAAAATGTCTCGAATAATTCTCCAGTAGACAAAAATCTTTCGACAATCGACCTAATTTCGTATTCACCGCTAGTATACGGAACTTCTGATGAAGCAGCAAAAAATATTTTTTCTCACTCCCATGAATACCGAGTCGGATTCCGTCGTTACCACTGTTGCGCCATCAGACAAGTCGGGAGAAAAAATGCGCACAAAACAATTCCGTGGTTTAGGCTCCAAAACAGCCAGTCGGGGACAAAATCTATAAAAGATACTGCCTTTCTAAAGGGAAGACTGTTTCCAACCAAACTACTTTTGGTCACAGTTCCTCCAAGGCATTTAGAAATAAAATTCGAACCATGTGATTCAGAGAGACAACAGAAAAACCAGATATATTGCTTAATGATCTGATGATGACACCTAATTTGGAATTAGAAAAACGTTTCCACAAAACCACGAGTGATTCGAAGGATGCCCCTGGTCCAATCCCAGCTGTTCCTGTAGTCGATGACATCATCACGCTAGAAGCATCTACAATAGCTACCAGTGAGGCCTCTTCGGAACCAGATGAAAGTCCTTGTACCAGGCTGAAACTCTCAGATCAAAATTTAGACCTGGTCAACCACAATGGCACATTTAATGATGCGGTTTTGCCAAAGGTCACTGACCCAAATAAATATTTAGACTTATGTTAAGGACGGACTAGGGATCAAGGTCAGGAAAAGTTTCCATGCAAGGAACCCGTGGTAGGCTTACTCCCCTCCAATTCTTTTGATTCACACCCGCACCCAAGCGCTCCAGTCATCCAGACTGCTCGTAGGTCAATCCTCAAAACCCGTCTCAAACCTATACTGGAAATCCCTGAAGTGTCTGATGCTCCTTTGACGAGCAAGAAGGTTGTTCTCAAACCATTTTCCAAGGCTGACAAAAAATCCGAGGCATCTAAGACTTCTCGTACTTGTTCATCTTTGGCTGACAAGTTTCAGAAGTCGAATAATATGGAAAAAGAATTGTCTACGACTGGGAGAGAATCCAAAAGAACCACACAAACTGGTGGAGATTTTCCAGTTGGGGATATTCCAATTGCCTTGGAGATTATGGATCCATCTCTAAGTTGCACATACATCAATGATCAACTAGTGGATCCACCAGCAAAGGCAGACCCATCTGCTGCGAAAAAGAATTTCGATCCTTTTTATTTGGGTACTGCCCCCTTTCCAAAACTGCCAATCATTCCGAAGAAGACAAGGTCTATTGCATCAACAGATCAAAAAAGTACATTAACCCCTCCTACTGTTGATGAAGCTTCCAGAATCCCAGAATCTTCCTCCAAATCATATTCTGCAGCACAATACAACCGTGTGTTGACCACGAAACAAAAAATCTGCATCTGCTCGAGTACTTTTAATTACTCGAGCAGACCCCCCTCATCACCTTACTTTTCAAAAGGACCCCACCTCATGTTTTTATACCTGTTAAGTGCCAGGTTGACGAACGCTCGCTCCAGGGGATCAGGCCATGAAGTGGATTAAGGGGAAATACTTCTTCCATGGAAATGGTCAAATCCGTAACCTGGGGGGAGACTGTGTCTCAACTCCAAACTTCTGGTCCTCTAAACCTCCTCAAAAGTGAATTTGGACCTATACCTGAGCCGAATCCTTATTGGAATCCGACACCGTCTGGAGTTCGAGAATTCAAACATCAGAAACCAGAGTCACAGCCGGTGACCTTTCTGTGCAAAATTGAGAATGACCGGAGAAGGCAGATACATTATGATCCCGACGCCGATCACTCGATTTGCGGCATTTCTTTGTTCTTTGATGAGGCATTGTCAAGATGTCGTCGTCTGTCGAAGAACGGGATATGTTGTACTTCCATGGTGCAATAGGGGTCTGGGCCCATATTGGTTTGATACCACCTTACCCTTGGGTATTATTATATCACCAGGACATCGGATAGATGTTGAGATGGGGATTGTTTCAAGTCTATTTGAATCAATTAATCTGGGTAGGGACTTTGCAAATCTCTATAACGTGTATTTGGATATGGACCCAATTTTGGAAAACAGGACTATTTTCATAGATGGTATTGGTATTCCTTGCCAGTATGTGAGAATAGATCATAGAAAGAAGAAGACAGCGGCCCCTTCCACTTTGCGTTATACCTCACGTAGATAGGGGATTTCTCTAACTGACCTCTCCCTACAACTGCTCCATGGATACTTCTTTTTCGACCCAATAACACAAATTTCATTTTAACCCAGAAGTTCCTATTTATATTCCTTTATATTTATAAATATGTATTATTTCTATTGTATGTAATTTCATATGAAATTCAGTTTTTATAACTTTGAAAATTTACTCAATTCCCATGTTATTATTTAAAACTTTGTATTTGTAACCGAATGTTGATCTGGTTGAAGTCTCCACTCCCCCCTTTTTTTGGGATAGTGTGGTCTGAGAGGGGAAATGACACATTCGGCATATCCTATTTTATTCTGTTCACAAAAATACGTGAACATTTTCAAATTTAACCGTAATTTTTTAATCTTGTAATTTCCTGAATACGTACCATCCACGGACATTCCCATTTCAAAACATTTCTTTTGTCTCTCCTTGGCACTTTACAAATTCTTATCTTACACGTTTTTTCCCAGTTCCAAGTTCTGTTCATCAAACTTCTCCTCTTTCATTCCCCTCACCTAAACAAAAGTTCGTCCGTGGATTTAGATAATAGAGTCGTGTACGTATTGTAAATCTTTTACCACCTCTCATTTTTTCTTGTTAGTTCTAAAACTTTTTTTAGTTACTCTGTCTTAAATTTTTCATCATTATTACTTCTTTAATTTTTGTGCTCGAGATGGAAACATGTTCTTCCGTTTAGTTTCTCGTGCTGTGTTTTTCTTTAATAATATACTAAACGTGTTTTTACATTAAAATGTGTTGATTTTTTTCTAATGAGCAATGGAAAAAATTTGGCGATGTTATAAAATGGTCCGTGGTTAATTGCTAAATTGGTAAGTTCAATCATGGAATTAAATACAAGTGCGGTGAAAAAGATATATCAAAATCACCTGTATATGGCATAAATTCAAGTCCAAGGATACCTGGCAGAGCTATCCAACCAGACAGTGGTAATTCTGTGGCCACTGTCCTATACAGGTGAGTTTACCAACGTCCGTGTTTTCGTGGGATTTTGAACTGTGAAATTTTGTAGGGACTTAAAGGGGATTGCTGTAGAGGCCCCCCTGACATACCACAATATTTGTATCTCCTTACCCAAGTTGACGTACATTCACCCCATTTAAATTCTAATATACACCAGTACCGACATTTCAAAAAGGACATCCATGTTGCAGTAGACCATAATAATAATTCATGGCTTCAAAAGAAAATTTCAAATAATTGCGAAATAAGCTGCTTCCATTGAGACAAAGTTCAAAATATAGCTCAATTTAATGATTACCTAGTATGAAAAGTGAGAAAAATTTATTTCATACCGGCTGAATAGAAATTGCAATTGCTGCCTGCATATTTAGTGATAACAAAATATTTTTATGCGTCGCCAATTACCTGGTCCAAAAGTTTTCAAAAACAAAACTTCAAATAATAAAAAACTTTGTTTCGATTTTATTGGTTACTTTTGTGTGGTAATAGACGTCTTCAGACTCGAAATGAAACATTAGGCAGGTTTCAGCTCAAACATTCTCCATGCGGTTAATTTACAATAGTATGAGATTTTCCGTGAAAATGTGCTAAAAATGAATTTTTTAAATGATTTTCTAGAAATTATCGTTAATTTAGCAAAGAACATAGTTGTGGCGACTCATCTTGTATAAGGTTAAGGGGCTTGGACCCCCGACAACAGTTGCTAGTGCAAGGCTGGCAAATATTTGTCTCAATAACTCAATTGCACAAATTACGTTCGATCTTAATTACTTGCACATACATGCAAGTAATGTACAAGTACCAAAAGTGACTATTCTCAGCAATACGATGATGTCACAATTCCATACACGAACCAGCCCATCATTTCTTATCACTACAATAAATGACGCAACTAGGCTGTTCGCACAAACTTACATAATCACTATGTATGTGTGTTTGTGTGCGTGTAAATAACCCCGAACTGGCTCTAAAATCACCAGTGTTCACCTAGGTTTTGGCTTACTCGTATGTTTACATATTAAGAGGTTAAACACGCAAAATGTGTAGATTACCTTCTGGTGAGAATATCTTTTCACTACAAGGTATTCCATAATAAGATATTCAAAAATGAGGCCCGTCTGTTCCGCTAATTTTCATAGAAAAAGTTTTTGTACTTGTAGGTAGGTACCCAAGTATAAGCGTATAAGGGATGAAAAGATTCGTTCAAATCTTACTCAAATTCATAGACAACTTTTCCTCAATAATGGTCAAATCTTTCATTCAGTTACGAGCTGAAGTTGGACCCGAGAATGAGATATACCTATTAAAATTTTCGAGGAAAAAAACATAATCTATGTATTTTGGTTTTTTTCTCGGTATCTTCTTTTTGTTTTATTTTTTTATAAAAATGAAATTTCTCACAGCTTTTGAAATTAATAAAATAATTAGGCCTACCTGAAACGAATGAAATAACCTTGGCGTTCCAATTAAACGAGATCGAATTTTATTCAACTGATCGAACGCTACCTTCCATACTAAATAACTTTCTTCGTGCACCAAGTATTGTATGGTGGAGAACACGAATTTATAAGGCAGTCTTCCAGCCTCACTTAGGGCAAATATGTCGGAAATTAGACGTACACGAGTTAGTTCGTCGATCTCTTGGTACTCGTTTTCTCTGCGCAGAGTTTTCTTAATCAGTAACCAGTTTCTGTCGTCATAAGTAGTTCGACTTGGAACTGTAACACAAAGATATGAGTGTAAAATTTAGAAAAGTGAAAAAAGTGAAAGAATTGTCGTTGACTGCAGTTTTTGTAAAACTTATTCATAAATGTTAAAGAAAAATCACGGCATATTAGATCCGGAATAACTGGAATGCGGAAGAGAAATATTTAATTATTATCGTTATTAGACTGTTTGAAAAATCTGAGAAAATAACTGCAGTTAAAGCTTTATTCAGTCCTCTCAGATATAGTAGTTTAGTAGCTTCTAACAAGGCCTCAAAGAGAATCTTTAGGCCCCGGGGAAATAAACTGAGAGGGCCTCCTTATCATCAACTGCAAGATTTATACAATTTCGCTCGCTCTGCTAACGAAAATGTTTTTTCAGGTGTTTTTTGTATTCTAAAACATATACCTATGTATGTTTGTTTTTTTTATTAGCCTTGATGGATTCGACATCCGAAAGCCCTTAATTAATCGGCCCTGACGCTCTCTTTAATTTAAAAATTTTCTTGAAAATTTCTGATTATTTCAACATTTTGATTCTCTTTGGTATCGTTTCCCCCTCCCTCTCGCAGATCTTGCCCATTAGTTTAATAGTTTCCGAGAAAATTGTAAAACAATAAACTGCTGCAGTATAACGAGGCGTTTGTGTTGCTTGAAGTATCTCTTTTCGCATTTACGGCGCAAGGAGTTACGAGCGTCTTTTTTGAATTTCATGTGAAAGCAGTACTGTGTTTAAAGTGCAATTTGCTGCGATGTCAGTGGGTGCTACTTTTTTAATTGTACAGGTATTCCAGAATACAGGGCATTCTGGAATTTATTGAAATTTGATTTCGAACTTATTTGGGAAGTTTTTTCAATACAGAGATAATTTAACCATTTTTTCAGAAGTTCAATCGGGTGTTGATAGGTTTTTGAAAAAGTTTTCGTATATTATTTTTTTGATGAATTTTTGCTTCATCTCCATTGAGATTTTTACAATTTCAAGACTTTGAATGATGAATAAATTTGCAAACTGGATATTCTGGCGAAGTGAAAGTTGCTCCAGAGTTTTTTGTTTTACATTTTTTTCAAAAACTGCTGAACTAATAAACACCGAACTCTTTTCCACTTAGACGCCGACTTTATACTTTAAAAATCCATTGTGTCGTGGGCTGACTCAGCAAAAAATATGTCATTGTCGTGGTTATTTTTAAAAGAAACTTTCACCGACTTAAATAATCGTCGACGATGAACTTCTGAAACACCTATACCTATAGTATATAGGGAGCTGGAATGATGCTTAACAATGAAATTACCCATCTGTAGATCTGTCTCATGGATTCACTCAGACTTCGGTTATCTTCAAGAAATGAATGAGAGTCTTTTACCGTTCAGTTTCAAATTAAAAAGTATCCATTCATCGATAACTGCATCAATGTACAACTGCAATGGTTCGTCGCACATTAGCCAACTATGAACGTTAGGATAATTGTGTTTTCGATCCATTTTACTTGTGTAGCTGAGAGGAATGGGCCAACATTTAAACGTATTTTGATCTTCAGTTTCTTGGTCTAGTAAATAGAAACGTTCCTGCAAGCGTTTTAAACGCAGTAAAAAAACATCTTCATTTTCAGTCAGAAAATAGGTACACAAACACCTAGTTATGAAATACTCACTTGTTTCAGTGTAACAATGTTGGCATCATAGTCTCTGGTCACACTAACGAGTGGATATCCGTTGTTCATGGTCCAGTTGTTCATGAGCTGATTGATGGACCATATATAAAGCCTGACTTTGGCTGCCCTCGCCACTGTCTCGAACGAATTCCATACATCACTCAAATCGGAATTCTCGTAATTGAATTTCGTCAAATAATAGGAGACACTCCTTTCGAACACAGTACTGCCCAAGAAGAAACGAATCATTCGGAAGAGATGATATGCTGCAATGTTTAGCGTGACCGGGTTGAAAGTTATCATACAAACTCATAATACCTATTATTTCATTGATAGTAAGTTTTTTTCGTATTGTTTTTGTTCGCTGATGCCGCAGTATTGGTGACAGTCTGATGAATATACAGAACAGTTCGAGTTCATTTTAGAAGACAAAGGAAACAGATCAAAGTGAAAAAGAGACATTTCCTCTTCGTCATCTAGAGCTGATAGCCCGCCTCGATGTGATTACAATCCAGGCAAATTCAGTAAACACACAAAACCGATGGTGAAAACGAAAAAATTCAAACTCAATGGGTTTTATGGTTGGTATTTATGTGGGTTTGTCCCTTAAGTACTTTGTGAAATGCCGTCTTCCCCAACCTTCCTGCTTCTCCATAGGGAGAGGGTGAAATGTGCAAAAGTTTTCAGTTTCTCTAGGTTCGAAGACCTTTCTACTGTAACGAAAGCTTCAAAAAGCCGTAATTGGGATACTAATGGGTAGATTTTGCCCATCATTAAACTTGATCGATATATGGACATACAATGTATACAAATAATAAATTTCGTCCTCATTAAAGGAATACGCCCTCTAGTTTGTAGACAAATTGATTTATACATTACAAAAAAGCGTAAATTTTGAAGTCTATAACATTTTAACGATGAGATTTCATACTTAGGTGACCGAAACATTTTTTTAAAACATTTCATATGAAACATTTTGTGGAATACCTTGTCATGAAAAGATATATACATTCAACCACTACCTATGTAAATATATGGGTAAGCCAAAACCTGGGAAAACACTGGCAATTTCAGTGCCAGTTTTAACTTATATACGACTTATATACACGCACATCAACACACGTAGTGATTACCTATGTTCGTATGAGTCGCCTGGTGCGTCATTTCTTGTGGTGATAAGAAATGATGGACCAGTCCGTGTACAGAATCGTGATATCATAGTATTGTTGAGACTGGTCACAATTTGGTACTCGTACATTACTTGCATGTATGTCCAAGTAATTACAATTGGATGTAATCTAAGTGTTTTTGTTTTACATCATACAGATGAATATTTGTCAGCCTTGCGGTGGAGACTGTTGTCGAGGGGTCCGGGCCCCTTTACCTCATATGAGTTGAGTCCCCACACATTTTTTACTGAAGTATTTTCTACTTATTCCATTTATTTTTGAGAAAAATTGGGAAAACTGAAAACTATTACATAATTATTTAACCCTCCACAATTTCAGAGAAGCAAGAGGGAGTAGGGGCGTTGGTGTTTCAGGAAATACCTAGCGTGTCAATCTAAATATACTATATCCCAGCAATGAAACCTTCGGTTTGAATATTTTCCCTTCCAAAATGATTATTTTCTTGGATTTATGTTCTTCATGTGATGTGGTACCAGTACCTAACTACAATAATTATAGGCTATAAATTATTTTCGACCCTCCCTCTCCTTAAATAACCGATTTTAAGGTCTGATATCATACATCAAGAGAAATGTTGATGTTCATGTCAATATGTGCCTATCATATTTATATTTTTTCCCCAGTTTCGAAACATCATTCTGTGAAATTTCCGCTAAAAAATAGGATTCTCCTGATTGTTAGCGTCAGTATATTTGAATATATTTTCAATTTTGAACAAAAATTGTTTTCTGCCCATACCAGTAATAATTATTAAATCATTTTTTAATTTTGTTTTATTTTTTGGAAGGATGGAGTAAAGGAGGGAGGATGGTTTTATGACATGGCATTCAGCTCAACGTCGGGATAAATCAATTCTTAAAGACTTTCTCCCTGAAAGTGAAACTCCGAATGGGTAGCTAATACAAAAAATAATTATTTTAAGGAGACATTGTTAGAATGATTGAAGCCATATTATAATCAAACATTCGTGATGACAAAAATCCAATGAATTTTGAACATAAGGCATTAAAAATAAAACTAAGTACAGCTTCAAATCTAGTTTTTACTACTCTGAGTGGCACCTTTGTAAAAGATAGATCATACTTAGATCATATTTTCATCGTTTTGTCATCGATTTATTGGTCGATGTGACAACGCATACCTTTTTGAAAAGCTGCAACCTCTGTTGATTCATCAATAAAACGATATTGGTTGTCTGTCAGTAAAACCGGGCTCGATGTCGCTTTTTCATCTTCTGACAATACATTAATGAAAGATTCCACCATACTCATTTCTGAAAAAAAAAGGCTAGATTGCGGAAGTATCTGCAAAAGGTCATTCAGAAAGGTTATATTTCCGTGATTTTGTGCAAATTTTTTGTTTAAATTCTGAACCAAATTGAAGAATTAATTATTTCACATACGGCTTCTTGACAAATTGTTTGAAAATAAAGTACCAAGCCCTCGTGCAACCAGTATTTATTCCATTTGGATAGAGTCGCGTAATTGCCAATCCACTGATAACACATCACTTTACATAACTTTGATACTTTCACAAAATCATCAAACTCGTCTGACAATTCTGAAGTGGAAGTAAATAATGATTTTCTGAAAATGATAAAAATAAAATAGTATTATATGTGCTCACCTATAATAATATGTAGGTGAACTGATGGAAAAATTTATTCAATCCAGAAAATCACTTGGTACCATTGACCAACCCCAGTACTGTGAATTCTGTTACTCACTGTTTTATGCTGAAGGAGAAGGTAGTACTCTGGACAGTGTACTACCCTAAATGCAAGTGAGATTATGGGTTGTTACCACCTAATACTCATTCTCAGTGCAGAACAGTGAGAAGCTATATTTTGTGCTACTCAGCATATGTGCACTTAGTTGGGGTATATGTTTATTAATCTTCATGTCAGTCTATCAGCTGCGGCAAGGGTCCAATGGTTTTTTGTCAACTATATACAACAACCAACTTCTATTGAATACACTGTACAGGGCAATGTTACCTTATGTGCGAATATCAAGTACACCGATATTGGTTTTACAACAGGCCATTTTGGTAGGCTAGTGTAGAGTATCAAATATTAATACAATTTTCAGCACACTGAAGCGTAATGCAAGTATGATAGGTTACCTTCACCCTAATTTTTCACATAATATGGTATGCCAACGAGGGTGACCAAGTGTCAAAATCAAACCTTTAGAACAGCACAAATTCTTATCCTAGAACACTCAAAAAATAGACTCAGGATCACATCCCTATAGAAGCAAGGTCACTCGCTGTCCTTTATTTAGAACAAATATTTACACAATACAAACTAGGCCAGACAGCAGCCAGGTTATTATCTATGTATTTTGGAATAACCTCTAATTTCTCATATGACTAAAAAGCTACAATCCAGCCTTCCCAGGAAACATAAATCTCAGATTCTTATCATCATAGCACACAACTGTCTAATGCCTAGCATATCAAGAAGTACCTAATAAAACAGAGTCATGAAACAAACAAAACCAATGTAATTAATACAATACACAATTACCAACGCACCAAATAACCAAATCAGTGGGACAATGAGGTTGATAACAGCTTGAAATGAAAATAGAAACGAATTTGAGTTCCAATACTTTCTGCAAATAGGGACATTCTTCAATGTATAATGGTTATTTGTGATACAAGTGTATAAAGTATGGGGTTTTGACACGAGTGTGCTTGTCTGCTTTAAATGCTGTCAAGATGCACATAGTTGTCTACTTTATAGACAGGTTTTGCAAAAACACATTTGATGTGATGCCTGGGAGAAAACAAAGAAAAATAGAAACTGTATAGGAAGTTAATCCTTTAACGGCTTCAACGTAACAGTAAACTGTCAACAACTGAGAGAAGGGGAAAGTAATTTTGCATGCACATCACCTAGCTAGCGCAAAAATTCATTCTTAAAGTGGTATTTCCTCAAGTCTGTGAAGATGTTTACGCAGAACTATCTCACTCTGTGTGTTACGTATTTGTTTTTTGGTATTGATGTTACATGTTTGGGTGGATGTTGCAAAATACAGTGAGTGATGCCTTGAAAATCAGATGGTTGTTACCTAGTTGTCTCACTTGCATCTCAAATAATTATTAATCAACATCTCAATGCAATCAGTTCATAAGGTCCTACTTTAACCAAAAATTACTAAATCATAAATAAAAAAAACAAACATAGTGGTCCACATGTTTATAGTAGCAAAAAGTAGTAAAAATTTCTATTATGAGAGAGGTTGGTATGATTACAAATTATGAGAGGGATGAAAAGTTAAAAAAAGATTTGGCCCCTTCCTCTGAAAGATTCTGTAACCTTCTCTGAACAATCTTCACAATTTTGGGGGTAGATATGTGGAACTCCAGATTAGTAAAAAGGTGTAATAAAATTTGGGCACCTTGAAATATTGAATGATGTGATTCTGCGAGGAAAATATTACAAGTAACAATTAAAAAGGAATTTTTCAAAAGATAAGCTTTTGTTCTTTGTTGGTATTAATAACACTATAAAAAAGTTGCGGTACTGATGTATAGGAGTGTCTGTTGACAGAACAGTTCCTCTCGGATCCATGTCTAACTTATCACATATGATCACCATACTCACGTTTTATCTTATTAGTTATCACTCTTGTTCAGCTCTCAGTATTTATTTCTATTTTAATCTTCAGTTAATATACACCCTTAAGATGAAATGAAATGATTAAATTATGATAAAATAATTCAACTGCAATTAACTACTTAATTAAACACCGGAGTAGTAAGTGGGCACCTTGAGGACAATTTCTCTACCATTGAATGGAGCCACCAGCCAACGATAAAAGTCCGTTCATTTTCCCCTATCTGAGTGTGTGTTAGAAGAAATGTTGTCCTTTTAGCATTGATAGGAAGCACTGTAATAGCGGTAAATTTTTTCCAATCATTGGAGAATTTTCTTGTTGGGCGTTTGAGGGCGAAATTTTTTTTGTTATGAAATTTTTTTTGTTATGAAATTTTTTTTGTTATGAAATTTTTTTTGTTATGAAATTTTTTTTTGGGGAAAAATTTTTTTTTGTAGTGAAATATTTTTGTGATACACGTTTTGAGTGAGTGAGAAAAAATATTTTTTAGACTTGGAAAATTTTTTGAGAAAAAAGTTGGCAAAAGTTATTGTAATTTTTTTAGTGGTGTTAATTTTTTAATGTGTGTACAATAGCATATATATTGATGTACATTTCAGGATACTCAGTGGCGACTTACACATGTTCTCGTAAACACCTCTGAGTTGTAACACTCCGACTGTTGTTTATTGGAAAAAA
The DNA here is from genome assembly GCA_011428145.1 of Ericerus pela. Lineage (NCBI taxonomy): Eukaryota > Metazoa > Arthropoda > Insecta > Hemiptera > Coccidae > Ericerus > Ericerus pela. The sequence goes on along the minus strand of WOFM01000636.1, from coordinate 64,630 downwards.
CTTATTGCGATTATTGTTGATTATTACGATTTACTGTGATTTTGTTGTGATTGAGAAAAATGGATTCGAAATTTTTAATTCTATCAACCGTTTGGTTAGTGGTGGTGGCAGTTGCGATGGCAGCAGTGGCAGCAGTGGTGGTGGCAGTGGATACGATGAGTGTAGGAAGTTGAACGATTTAAAAACAAACTACCCTTCTAAACTTTTGAATGTGCATGCTCTCAATACACATTTTGGTTGATCGATGGTCGCTCATTTGCACGGTGACGGAGTTGGCGATGTTGATGGTGGCAGCGGGGGATTTTCTATTTTCCTGCCTGGTCGTATAGTCGACCAATTACCAGCTGATAAGTCCATTAGTGTTTTCAATAGGGAGGTGGGTGGCTTTTATGTGCAAGGTCAGAAACCATCATCATCGTCGTCGACTGCCCGGTACAATAATTTGGAATTTATTAGTCAGGAGAACGGGGATAAAAATTATGTGAAAAATTTCAATGCTGAATTTGAGAATGTATCGTTGGAGTTGCAGAAATTCTGCGAGTTGAAATTAAATCGATGATATGAAGTCAGAAAAATTTGTGCTACCGACACACTTTATGGCCAATCCCTGTTAGCAACATTAAAATGTAATGATGATGATGGTAATGGTGAATTTAATACATTTTTCCCACCCTGTTTAGCAAAAATGTTGCCTGATGACGCTGCTGATGATTCTTTTGCTGCAGATGAAACATGTGTTTGTGTATTAAGTGTTGTGGACAACAGTTACCACACCGTTGACTTTGATTTTTTAAATAAACAGTCATCTAAAAAGTTGTTAGATAGGAATTGGTGTGGCGCTGAACATTGTTTTTTCATCCCCTCTGATCAAGTTGATGGAAAGGAGTGTGTTAAATGTATGGCCTACGGTACATGTTACTGCCATTTTTGCTCCTATATTTGAAAAATCCCACTTAATACATTTTTAGAAACGCGCAAAATAAAGGATATAAAATTCGGAGCATATTATAAAATTATTAAAATCACCCCCGTCAATACACGCTACTATAGTCAATCCCTAATAGCGAATTTAATTTCACCTGATGAAAATGTAGAGTTCAAAACTTTTCTCCCAAATCGTCTTTGTAAAATTTTTGGAAATAACCAGCAGTCATTATCACATTTTATTGACACCGCCAAAGGATTGTATGTGATCTGCCTATGTTCTAATGGTGTTGTTGAACTTGAATTTGCGAGAGAATGAAAATACGAATAAAAATCAAATACCTACACACCACAACCCACCATCTGCTGTGATTCAAATAAAATTAAAAGAAAGGTAGTTCAGTAGCCGTGCAGCTGTTGCAACAATGGACAACAAAGACTACGTCTCATGTGAGTTTTTGGTTTAGTGAGTGTGAAAAAATAAAATAAAAAGTCAAAATTTGTGTATATAATGACAACGATGACAACTGTCCATCTTGTATGAGTGAAAAATGAATAAAAAAATTAAAGTGTGCGTGTGTCATGATGACAACAATGAGGACAACGATGGTATGTCTTGTGTGAGTGTGAAAAAATCAAAGTGTGAGTGAGTGAATAAATAATCAAAGTGTGCATGCTGAATGATGACAACGACAAAGACTACGTTTATTGTGAGTGTGTGCGCGTGTGTGTTAAAAAATAAAAAATCCAAGAGTGGATTGATGACAATGACGAGGACAACCTTTATTTTGTATGTGTGCCTGTGTGTGTGAAAAAATAAAAATTCCAAGAGGGAATTGATAACAAGGACGATGACTACCTTTATTGTGAATGTGTGTGTGTGTGAAAAAAATAAAAATCCAAGTGCGTATTGACGACGACTACCTTTATTGTGAATGTGTGCGAGTGTGTGTGAAAAAATAAAAAATCCAAGAGTGAATTGACAATGACAACGACGAGTACCTTTACTGTGAGTGTGTGTGCAAGTGTGTGAAAAAAATAAAAATCCAAGTGTGGATTGATAACAACTACCTGTATTGTGAGTTTGTGTGGGTGAGTGAGTGAAAAAATCATAGTGTGCATTCTTAATGATGACTGCGATCTTCGAGAGATTTGAAAGAATGAATGAAAAATTGGCCTAATATTTATACAAAGGGTGAAATACAATATCCGACCAATCAGGTACATGTATTGGCATTCTCTATTGTGTTTGGTTCCTTAATATTTGATGATTTTACTATAAATATTACAACCTACCCCATTTTCATTCAGTGTTATTTTTTCAGACAGTGAAGCTCTTGTTGGATGAATATCAAAAAATAACACACTCCGCTTTCACCCAACACGATTTTACAAATATATTTGCGCTCTTTCATCCCTTCATTCTTCGGTCATTCATCGCTCTCGAACTGTTGCCAATGCACCTATCAGTATACACGACTGACCCACGTATTTTCACCTTTTCGGACTTATAAAAATTACGCAAAACTTTTCCAAATTTTTAGCTGATACTTTTATATTTTTTCAAATTTTTCTTGACAGTGAAAAGGTTGACTGTTACACCATTCGGACATATTTTCACCGTTATTAAAGAATATTTCACGAATATAACGTATTTTCGAACTTGTAATTATTTTTGAAAAGCTTTTTTTTAAATTTTTTTTGAATTTCCATTGATCAAAATAAGGTGTTGTTGGGACAGTATCTCAGTTGCAATCTGACTGCCTTACGGTTTAGACACAATTTTTATACCAAAAGTATTTTCTCCATTCTGCCTTAGTATATATACTTGTGTAGTTTGTTTTTGACCTCAGTTGCGATCTGACAGTCATCCTGTATGAATGCAATTTTTCTGCTCTCTCTAACTCTCTGCTATAAACAGAATTAAAAAATAAAAATAATGACTTAAAAATGGCGTCGAATTTTGAAATCATCTCGAAACTGTTTTACTAGCACTCAATCCCTTAGTCCCTGAAAACAATGTCAAAAAGCGAAAGATGATTATGGTGATTGACATGTTAGTCAAACAAGCTTTCCCACCCAAACCAAAAATTAAAATGGTCAACCCTCACCTCATGCCTAACAAGGAAGAAAAGAATAAGAAAAAAAAAGTTAAAACCACACTTCTTGCCGACATTCAACTAGAGTTCATGGGTTTGCATCAAACTCACCCTGCTTTTTTGATGCTCGATGTAGTAAAATTTCCAAACCTTATCCAGTACCTAAACCCGAACCCAAACCCGATGTTGAAATCAATCTTTTCGAATACATCGCTAACCAGGATTTCAGTTCTAGCAATTTGGAAAATGCAAAAAATAATCTTTTGTCCGCTTTAGAAAAAATTGACGTAACTGAACCCACCCATGTCTCACCACCCAAACCATCCATCATGTCGCAAGCATTAGCCAATATTTCGATCAATTTGTCATCATCATCATCATCATCATCATCACCATCATCACCATCATTTGAAAATGGCCCTTCTCAGCACCAACCTCTCCACGTTCTTACAGGTGTTCAAATGAATGAGTTACTCAGCAAATTGGAACTGTCTTAGGACCGTTTAGAATTCAACAATGTACCACTGATTCCGAATGTGTAGACAGACCTTTACCTATTTTTAATAATAATTTAGCGAAGGAACTGTTGGATAAAATAGAGCTATCTGATGACAGTTCCGATGAATGCGTAGACAAACCTTCACCTACTTTTAACGTTAATACTAAGGACCAAAAAAATTTAGCTTTATGTGTATTCCATGCAGAGGCTACATCGCCTCTATTTAATTTTAGATGTATGCCTAGTCCAAGTCCTGTAAATATGAAGGTTCCTGTGGATCCGCCTTCCCAAATGCCTGTGTTGACCCCCAATAAACGTGTGAAGGCTGTTGAACGAAATATTTTCCCCAATGTTGCTGTTGTTGAGAGTGTGGTTGAGAGCGTTGTTGTTGAGATTGTTGTTGTTGAGAGTGCATTTGAAAGCATTGTTGTTGCTACCCCTGATTCGCCATATGCAAAAAAAAATTTAAAATGAGCAAACTGTAACGGCCAAAAGAGGTGGTAAAGTACCTAGTTAGAACCACTTTCAGTGTTACACCATACACGAAATATCACGTACTTTAAAAGTAGTAATACTTCTAAAATAAATTCAAGTTATTATCCACAAACTATCGTGGACCTTAACATTTGTTAGAGACTCAATAATATTTTCAAACACACGAGTGAGTTTACACATTTAATAAAATAATAATTTGTACATCAAAGTACATAAACATATGTTAATATTTACACATATATAATCACAATTCAACAAGCAAGACTATTTGTTCACTAGAGACTTCTACTAGAGAGGTTCCAGGTACTTAGAAGTAGCTGTTGAGGAACTGTGTCTTTTTCCACTGAATCGAGGGATTATATACTTGTTCAGGGTATGAAAACGTACGTGTCAGATAGGTAAAATGAGGTAGGGTGTTGTTATTATAGGGTTGTGCTGACTCGTTGAGTACTCGAGGGGCAGGTACAACTAGGTCATGAATATCCAGGAGGTATATCTATATTTGTAAAATCGAATACGGGTAATTTAGTGGTTGTTTACAAAGAGTTATAGGATAATTATTGTTGATAAATATCTACGTTTTTGGTGTTTGAAAATATGTGGACGAATATGTTCGTCATTTCTAAAAATAAATGAAAATATACGTTACACAATTCTTGGAGGGGAGGAACAAAAAAAAATCAGAAAAAAAAAATTTTCCAAAGTCTATCCAACTAGTAAAAATTTTTATTAACTATGCATGGTTAAAATTATGTCATATAATGCGAGAATATATACTTATAATAAAATATTTTACAAATATTGATTATGAGTAACAAATTTTTCTTAGGTATATATAGGAAATTAATATATCGCATTATTTTGCGTATTTTTTTACAAAGCTGTGCTTATTGTTAAATTAGCACAATTTCAATGGGGGGTTAATTTTAAATATACAATAATAAAAATTAAAATAAACGAGATTTTAATTAACCACAATAAGAATATCCCATTGACAAAAGTTAGATAATCATTAAAGTAGTGGTCAGGTATTTGTAGTTCAATGGATTTAATTTTGTTCTCAAAGTCGTTAACGGGAACAGTGTGGGGAACAAAATTTTTCCATTTGAGGTTATAGACCTTCGTCGTTGCTAAGTCTATAGCAAGATCAAAATGTTCTGTGGAGTCGGAAAAATATGTCCACAGGAGTGGTAAATGATTTTTGATTTTAATAGTCTCTTCCAATGATTCAGAGAGACGGGATTTCTATTGGGATAATTACTGTATTTTTATTGTTTTTGTCAATATTTTCGATTTGGATATGACAAGGTACATCCAGAATAGAGGTTCCGGGGTAATTATTATTGATTTTTAGTTTTTTGGATTTTTTCGCAATAGAATTAGTTGCTACAAGGGAATTGAAGTTTACGATAGCAAATTTGGTGTGTCCAATAGGATGCACTAGTGTTTGGTTATTATTAGGATTACACTTAAACGAGCAGGATTGCAATAAATTTTTATTTAAATCTTGAAAGAAAAGATTCTTTGCACAAGAAGACAATTTATCACTTCCTCTATTAGACGGAAGGAAGCATAATGGTTTATCCGAATTACAGTAATGGAGGTTAGTTCCACTAATGTAGCGTATGGAGTTTGTTCTGATTTTGTGAATAATCAGGGATGGTTCTTGATCCCAGCTGCACAGTTCATTAGAATGACTTTTGAATGTGAGCGGAATGAAGTCGTAAATTTTGTATTTAGAATCTAATTGTTTTAGGGGAATTTTGATTTCTAATTCTAAAGTATTTTTAAAGAAATTGCAATTTACAAGTTCAGCATGATAGTAGTTTTGAATATCCTTAATGGGAATGGCTAGATCAAGGTCTAGATTTTTTGTAATTTCCAAAAGTTTTAGTATGTCTTTTCCTAATATTTCTTTTGAAATAATTGAAGAGGGGATCATATGAGACTTACAAGATGTTAGGATGTTTGATAATCTTAACGTGTTTATAAGGTAGTTATCATAAAATCCTTGTATATAATTTAGAGAGTTTAGAAGTTCATGTTCTTCTAGTGAATTTTCCATAAAAGAGTTTGTATGCGAGACAAATTTTGTCATAAAATTGTTTGTATGATCGATAAAACTATGCAGATTAGTGGACGTATTTACTAACGCTGCATGTTCGGTCAACAGTTGATTTTTTATAATATCATATTCTTCTTTCAACGAAATTTCGTTAGCCAGAAAATTTCGTCCATCTCTATTGTTTAGCACTCGACAGCAAAAGCGTAGCGTATCTCCGAAGAAGGATCTAATTGGTGTGAATATGCTTCGTTTGCTTCGAACAGAGGATGGCGTTGAATAGAAGTCTTGAATCATGGCAGTATTTTGTTCTTTAATTATTTTTATTGCGTTTTTTAGACGTTTTGTCATTTCTGCATATTTGCAATTTTTCCAGGGTGTTTCAATGCACAACCTGTGTTTAAAATTTGTTGCTAATAGCCTATCTGCTGATTCATGCAAATCTAGCTTATTAGAATAAATTATTGGGGCAGATTTAGAATATACGAAAATATTGATAATTTCTTGAAAATAAGCGCCAGTTGACGCTGTTGTAATCCTATATGGGTCAGACGATGTTCTTTGCGCAATAGTAATCGAGGAAATACTTATTGCGAAATAGAAAAGTAGATTCGTATACATTTTCTGAAACAGAAAACATGCAACGTCCAAATTATTTACGATTAATTATGACTTTTTAGGAATTTATTAGGACACAGGAATGCTGAGGCGAGGAGAGAGATAGCTTTTTTGCAGACGTTCGAAACTACAAATTTCGGTCATACGTTTAGTATAAATTTTAGTAAGTTTGACCAATCAGTTTGAGTTTTGCAACCATCTGAGTTCGTCTCACTAATTATTTTCCAATTTTTCTATTTTATATATTTTTTTTGTATTACTTATTATTATTATTTTTTGTATTTTTTTTCTTTTTTCGGGTTCTATTCCGTTTTCCTCGCACCTAATTTAGTGAAGTGCGGGTTGTGTTTTTTTCTTTGGGACCGGTTCGCGTAGTTTACTCTTTTCCTATTAATTATGATTTTCTTGAAAAAAAAAAACAACATGCCTATCACCTACATGAATGACAGAATATTTGTCTCTCATGGAAAGGTAAAAGCCAACGAGACCTGGTTTATCACTAGCCAGGTTCTCAAAAAGATTCATCCCTTCCAGGACTGTCCCGGTGAATTGCGACTTTTCCATTCTTTACATCGATTATTTTCCCCTTTTTTATCGTGTATCGGGCAAGGCGAATAGAGGGGCGTTCTTTAATGAGTTCAAACCGCATCGAGTGCTGGAAGAAACCATCGAGGAGGACATCAGTCACTGGAGCCATTCTGTGAGGTTTGTTTGTTGTCCGTCGTGCAAGGAATTCACAAAACAAATGCTCTTTTCACTCCGAATGTTTTATCCTCGTGCCATGATGGTCGAGTTTGGATACTCGGGGTTAAAGTTCAAGTTTTGTGGGAATTTAGACACGCAGGGAATGGTCTACCTGGGGGTACTCTCCGGGCAGTTTGTTGGTTTGCTTTGTGTATCGCAGCAGACCAACACGGCAGTCACAGTTGAGTACGTCCATGTTGACAGGACATACCTCACAGATTTCCTGATTGGTCCAGATGGAGTCAATTTTGCTCGGTTTTTAAACCAGCATTATAAACCACATCGTTGGTTTTCATATGATTCATCACTACGACGCCACTGAAGGTAACCATGCCATGTCGCTCCGGGGAGGATGGTTGCTGACTGATCCTACCGTTTACTCGTTCCTATGGGACACTCCCTCAGTTGAGGACAGTTTTTCCACGGTGGATTCTAGTTCAGGAGAGGAAGAAGCCTCTAACAACAATCCGTATCCGATGTTGACCGACACTAGTAGTACTACCAGTGGAGAGCACCTCGCCGAGTTTCTGGAGGGCTATGCAAATACCTGGGCAATTGGTGAGTTTTTCTAATTTTTAATACCTTTTAGTTTTAAGAATTTTGTTTTTTTTTTGGGCCTAGCGTTTTATTTATTTATTATTAATTTTATAAAGAGGGGATGAGGGGTAAGAGGGTGGATAGGAAAAAGAAAGAAAGAGAAGAGAGAAAAAAAGTTGTGAGTGAAAAAACACGTAGGTGCAGATAATATACTTTACACACATCTACTCTTGTTTTTTCCGAGGGCGACCCCTTGGTTTAGGTGAGATTTGGGTTGGGATAGGGGTTTCTGGGTTTTCGTTATTTTTGTCGGAATTTGTTTCACTATTTTTTTTGTCGGCATTACGAGATTTATATGGTATTAATCGTCGTATATGTACTGTTTCGTCATAAGCAGTTTTATTGTCTGTTTTAATACAGATTATGTAATTTGGATCCGTGACCTTTCTAACAATTTTATGTGGTCCAGTGTATTTCATTTTATTTTTCGCGACGTTTTTCAATTGGCGCAGTAAGACAAGGTCATCGGGCTTGATGTCAATGATCTTGTGATTCACGTTATAATGTTTTGCGTTTTTTTCCAATGCTTTCTTTGATAAGCTGGGAGTTTTTTCTCTCGTTTGAACAAGCGTTTCAATTTCTTCTTCACGAGTTATTTTATTTTCAGAGTTTTTCGGTATTTCTGGTACATGTACTTCAGGATTAGATCCATGAAGTAGGTAAAATGGGGATTTATTATTTAAGTGTTCAATAGGACTTATATTGTATGCAAAGATAATTTTATTAATGGTCTCGATCCATTCTTTTTCATTTGAATGGTCGTATTTCGAGAGTGAATTTTTAATGACACCGTTGATTTTCTCAACGAGTCCTTGCGATTGGGGGAATAAAAAGAAGATTAAATAATTTTAATATTATTTTCTTCACAGAATTTGCGAATGGGTTCATTGGCAAAATGACCTCTGTTATTGCAAGAAATTTTTCCAGGTGTGCCATACGTATAACAAATAAATTTCAAATACTCAATTACGCATTGAGCATTTGGATTTTTTGTCGGACGTATGGTACAAAAATTTGTGCTTTTATCGACACCAACAAGCAAGTATGAGTGTTCATACTCGGTATTAAATTTCCCTATGAAATCAATTTCTAAGTGCGAAAATGGTTTGAGATTTTCGATTTCTATATGTTTGAGGTACCAGCATCTTTCGGGGAATTTTGTGCCATTTGACACTCATGACACGATAATACATACTCCGTTATTTTTTGCACCATGTTTTTGAAGAAAAACTGGTTTTTTATTTTATTTTTTGTTTTTTTAACTCCGAAATGACCTCCATACAACGGGTCATCATGTAGTTTTTTTTAGAACTACCGGAATTATTTTTTCAAGGCTCACCGTAACCACTTCATCATATGATCAGGTTGGCTTAGGTAATTTCTTTAAAACATTATTTTCGTCGAGAAAGTATAATTGTATTGTACGATTTTATTTTCGTATTTTATTTTTATCTTTTTTAATTTCGTTATAGTTTAATAACGAGATAACATTTTTCCAAGGTGGGTCATTTTCCTGCATTGTTTTTAAATTTTCAGGTAATTCAATTTTTTGGAGGGGTTCAGAAGTTTGGTCTTCTGTTTGGGGAAGTGATGTAATATCGGGCTTCAAAATTTGCGGGGAGTCGAGAGTTTCAGGAAGAGTTATTTCGATCTGGTTATCGAGGTTTGACTCTCTTTTAAGAACAGATCTGGTGACTACATTTGGGGCAATTTTGGGAATGATTAGATTCATTCTGTGAGGTTGTGGTTTGTACCACGGGATAATATAGGAAAGTTGATGCAGGGGAAGGGGAGTAATAATAATTTTGGGACGTAGTACTTGGGTAGTACCACGTATTTTAGTTTTGGTAAAACACTGGGTTTAATGGGGCAAAATTGTCCTTGTGAATTCTACATAACGTATTCACATTTTTTTCTTCATCATGGAGAGCGTATTTTTTATTTACTAAGAATTCACCTATTTCAAACGTAATTTTGTCCGGTTTGTCGATAACATATCAGCCATACAGTTATTTTTTCCAGCGATGTGTTTAATTTGGAAACTATACTAGTTTTGAAATTAATCTAATTAATCTTGGGCATGAGGTATTGAATTTCTGATGATAAATCAGAGGCTTATGGTCCGTGTATACTACAAAGCGTAGTGCTAGTAAGTATCCACAGAAATGGGCTAATGCATTCGTGATTGCCAACATTTCCAAGTGGAAAGAACATAATTTTAACTGGGCAGGTTGGACTCTTTCCAAGAAGTATCCAACTGGATGTTTATGCTTTGTAACGGGATTAGTTTGCAGCAGCACTGCACCTAATGCGATTTTTGAAGCATCAACTTCTACACAGGTTTCCAATTTTGGATTATAAATTGCTAATACAGGTTTGGAAATCATTATTTCTTTTAATTTTTCGAAGATTTCAAGATGTTCTTGATTTAATTTAATTTTGGCATTTGATTTGCTATCTGTTCCTCTTAATAAATCAGTAAGAGGGGCAGTAATTTTAGCTAGATTAGGGATTAGTTATCTGTGGTAGTTTATCGATCCTAAACATGATCGTATTTGTTTTAACGTATTTGAGGGGTTTAAATTTTTCATAGCCTCAATATTTTTGTTTAATGGGCGTAATTTGTTATATCGGACAGTATGTTCTAAGGTTTCAATTTCATTCATTGCAAATTGACATTTTTTTGTTTGTATTTTTAAATTTACTGTTTTGTGCGATGTAATTAAATAAAAAAGGCATTTTGAAACAAACAAATTAATATATTGCAAAAAATGAAATTGCTACGAAAAACGAAACATTATCGGACTGTATGTGAATTTATCATAATGATAATAATAAGAGAAGCTAGAAGCTACGAGAGAAAACTTGGTTGCTCAGTGTAGCCTAGTGAGGCGCATAAAATTACATCAACATTACTCCCCCCAAAAATACGAAGTATTTAAATTATCAAACAGTAAAAAAGTGAAAAAAAAAATTAAAATTAAAATCAGACTTTATTCTGGTCAAACCGGGTCAACCTTTATGAGATTGGTGGACCTTATAAACCTATGTAATGAACGAGAAATAAATCAACAACAAAAATAAAAAAATAAATTATATCTTTTAATTTAACCTTTAATTGGTCTCAATGGGCAATGGAACCAGTCGTTGAATGGAACGCTTGTAGGATCCTTTGTACGTTTGAATTTCAACTATTCGAATTTGGGCCAGTTTGGTCGGGATACATTTCGGTGATAATAGCAAGGGGCCATTCCAGCACTGGTACGTTGTCAAATTTCTCAATTACAATATCTCCAACCTTGAGATTAGGGAGAGAGACTTTCCATTTTACACGTTGTTGCAGTTGATTCAGGTATGATTTGCGCCAATGGCACCAAAATGAACTGATGATGGACTGCATCAACTGATAGCAACATGAAAGACTAATACGACGATTGTCAGAGATACACGGATCTAACAGGGACTCACCGATCAGAAGGTGAGCGGGAGTTAGTGCAGTGGGTGCACTACTATCCATGTTGCGACACAACGGGTGTGAATTTAAGATAGCCTAGATTTTGGTTAAGACTGTACTTAATTCATCGCGATTAAGCACCTGGTTACCAATAGCCTTCATTAACAGTGCTTTACCAGATTTTACAGCTGCTTCCCATAAGCCACCATGATGTGGGCTGCGAGGTGGGATGAATTTCCAGCAAATTGAGATTTGACTGGCGAATTCCATGACCTTTTTTAAATTTATCATATTGCTAAACCCAGTAAAGTTGGTGGCGTTATCGGAGTAGATTTCCTTTGGGACGCCACGACGACTGACAAATCTTTCAAAGACAGCAATAAAACCTTCAGTGGACAGATCAGCAGCTAGCTCGATGTGGACATCTTTTGTGACAAAACATACAAAAAATACAGCATATGCCTTGTTGACCTTCGTTGAACGATGCCCAGTGAATTTAGTATTGATTGCCCCAGTAAAATCAACGCCAGTGTGAGTAAATGGTCGTGCAATCAAAGTTCGAGCAACAGGTAGATCACCCATGATTTGTTGTGATGTGGTTGCACGAAGCCGGGTACAGAATACGCACTTGTAATTGACATGTTTTATTAATGGTTTGACTCCACCAACGACCCAATATTTGCTTCGAACTTTGTTGAGCAGGAATGACGAGGATGCATGATAGAAGCGAAGGTGGCAGTGTTGCACATATAATTCCAAGAATCGACAACTTTAGGCAAGATTATTGGATGTTTGATGTTGTACGAAAAGTAGGATAATGATAATCGACCACCAACACGCAACAAAATGTTTTTATTTAAGAAAGGGTTCAACGATTGAAGTGAGCTACGATTAGGAATGGCGCACTTTTTAGAAATTATTTCGATTTCACGACAATAACTACGAGATTGTGTAGCAAAAATTAAACATTTTATTGATAAACTTCTCTCTTCCACTGAGAGGGCATCGACGGATTTACTTAAATCATTTTTAATCGTGCAAGTAAAACGAAGCACGTATGCAAAAACATTTACACACATGTTATATGACGAGAATTTGTAGAGAATGTCCAAATAGCGATTTGAATTGGTTAAATTAACTTGTAAGATTTTTGATTTTTGTAATTCATGTACGTCGCAGTTGATTTCAGGCTCCAAATTGACGTGGGTTTCAAACTCACTGATTTGCAGCCAGGATGGACTGTGGATCCACAGATGGTTGTCAAAAAGTTTGGTGACTGAAATTCCTCGCTTTGTAAGATCTGCGGGGTTCTCAAGCGTGTTGACATAACTCCAGTGTCGATAAGTGGTTAAGGTTGATGTCCAAAATTTTTCGTACATGAGTCATAAGCTTAGCTAACAGCCCTGCACCAAATAATTCAAGTCATGGAACAGTTTGTGGTTTGATTGGTGTAACACGATTCTTGCAGCAAACAATTGTGGATTGAATTTCCCTTGAATTAGTAGCAGATCTTAGGAACACGACTGCACTGTAAGTGAAAGTGCTGGCATCGCAAAATCCAATTAGCTGTTGATTGGAACTAGTAACCGACGAATATCTGCGAGGTACTGCAAACTTGCTCAGTTGACTAAGCTCCGAGCAGTAAATTTTGATTTTTTGGCAGGTTTGTTCGGAGGCTTCTATGTCCCACAAAGTACCTTCCCACCATAAATCTTTCATCAAGATTTTTCCTCAAACAGTAAATGGTGCTAGAAGTCTTAATTGGTCGAATATGCAAGAAATTAGTGACAAGATGCTTCATCGAGTTAGCTTGGTAGTTTTGAATGCATCTTCATCAATTTTGACTCTGATTGAGTCATTCTTTGGCAAGCAACGGAGACCAAGAATCGAGATGGAGATGCTGCGATTGAATTTGAGTGTTTTCATGTTGTCTGTCAAATTGTTGTCAATGGTATTTAACATCTCGGTTGAATTCGAAGTGTATTTTAAGAGTGGAAAACTAGCATCGGCGAGTGTTTGGTGTATTATCTGCTGCTTCTGGATTGCTTCCTCGACTGTGGCAGCTCCAGACATAAGATCGTCCACATAGAATTCTGTTTCAATTGACTTTGCCGCTATTGGATGAGACTGACGAATTGAATCTGCTAGTTGCTGCAAGCATTTTGTGGCGATGTATGATGCAGGCGCTGTACCATAAGTTATCGTTTTAAGTCGATAGTTGTCGATGTGGTCCTTTGGATTATCAAGCCAGAGAATTCGCTGCATATCACAGTCTTCCTTTTAAATACTGACTTGGCAATACATCTTTGCTATGTCAGCATTAAATGCAACAGCAAAACTACAAAAACGTAACAAAGTATCGAACAGCTCGGATTGTAGAGAAGGACCAACCATTAGGGCTTCATTTAACGAGCAGCCTGTTTTATTACTAGCTGATGCGTTAAATACCACACAAAGTTTGGTTGTTACTCTTTTTGGACGTACAACACAGTGGCGAGGCATGTAATACACTGGAGTGGTATCACACTCATTTTCTGGGACAAGTTCCATGTGTCCTATTTCTCGATATTCACGCATGAAGTCAGAGTACAATTTTTGAATTTCGATTGGATGATTTTCGCTGCGTTTCAGTGAACAAAGTGCCTGATAGTAGACGTCAGCAACATCATTTTTTCTGTGCTTAAATGGCAAAGATACTTCAAATCAACCTTCATCTAGACGGCGAGTGTTTTCCATGAAGTGTTTTTCATAAAATTCATGTTCGGAACTGGTGGGACAATCAAGAGCAATTTCTTCAATTTCCCAGAATTTTTTCAGTTGCGATTTGATATTCACAACCAAACTACGAGAAAATGTATCGGTACTACATTCCAATTTGAGTGCTCCAGACGCAATCCAGCCAAACTGAGATTTTTCGATATAAATGCCATCAACAGATCTTCTTTCACCTAGAAGACAAGAATTGACATACTCGACACCAAGTAAAATATCGACTTCATCTGAATTGACATCAGTATCAGCCAGCTTGACATCAGGGAACATGGACTTAGCAAGTTCAATTTTCTTGCGATCAACACAACATGGTATACGAGGCAGAACATCAGCATTGAACGGTATAGAAAATTCGTTATACCTTGATGAAACTGAAAGTTGAACTGACTGATTCGATTCGATGGCTGTGTCATTAATTCCACCGATGATCGAAATTGATTTGCGAGTGCAAATTTTGTTGTTCCAAACAAATTTTTCAGAAACAAGTTCACCTTCTGAACATGGATCAAACAGTAAACGCACCTTGACTTTACGAGAATTAAGGTTTATGTACACAACTGCAGATTGGAACATTTGTAGCAATGAGCTCGAAGTATTAGTTGTCAACGTTGTTCCTGTATTTGAAGTATCTGAAGTTGGTGTCACAGTTGTTAACGGACTCGATGTTGACTGTGGAGACGCTGAATTCGAACTTGGCTCCCGATGAAGCAACATATGATGATTTCCTGAACACTTGTGACAGGTTGGACAAGTGCATTGACCCACACAATGAGCGGAGTTAAAGCATTTCAGGCACAATCGATTAGCCTTTGCCAGTTGAAAATGTTGATCGACAGTTTTCTCAATGAATTTCTTGCATTGATTTAAAAAATGATTTTGCGAGCACAGTATACAAGGGGATTTCAAATTAGAATTTATAATTAAGGTTTTCTTTTCCCCCTTTGCAGCTGATTTTTCATTTTGCACTTTCTGAGGATTTGACCTTGAATTTATGTGCATCACAGAATCTTCTATGGTAAAACTACGACGTTGTAGAAATTTGTGAAGTTCATTGTACGTAGGACAAGTTTTTGATGATTTAAACGAAATTTCCCAGTCGTGTAAGGTTTGTTGAACGAGTAAACAAGAAACACAATATGCGATGTAACGAGAAAAAGTGGTATCGATAGTTTCTTCATGTGCCTTAAGACCACATATGATAACATCAACCTTATCAAGTAGGTAACGAATGCTGCTATCGCATTTAATCGGTTCGAGGTTACGATGGTTTCTAAACAATATACGCACTACAGCACGAGGATTATCATAGCGTTTGTTTAGATATTCCCATACTTCAGAATATGCCCTTTCGCTCAACTCAAAATCACGAATAACATCCTGAGCATCACCTATAAGCGCTTCCTTCAAGTAATACAATTTCTGTACGTTGGATAGTTCGTTATTCTCATGGATTAAGTTTTTGAACAGACTTTTGAAATTCATGAATTTTAGAATATCACCATCGAACTTAGGTACTTGAAGGCGATTTAATCGAGGTTGACAACTATTACTGTGATTCGAAGTAACAGAATTATCGAGTAACGAATTGGAAGGCACCAAAGATTCACGAGATTGTTGAGTAGATAAGGTTTTATGAAATGCTTTAAGTTTACCTTCATACTGGAACAGGGTCATGTTGGAATCATCCAGATCCTTCAGGAATTGTGACTCGAGATTGTTGTAGTCCTCCGCCTTTTCATCCATTGCCATTAAACATTCTTCTGTAATGTCTTCAAACTGCTTCTTCACCAATCAAAAATTGAAGATTGCAGCTTCAAGCTTGCTTAATGTTTCGATGTCCAACGTTTGAAACCTATAGAGGGTAGCCAATTGGTCTTTAGCTCTACCAACATTGAGTTTGTGTAACCTTCTCTTCTTTTTTAGAGCATCCATTTTGGATCAGTTTGAATGACTGTGTCTTCAGGATCACACTAATTAGAATTGATACTTGAAACTAATAAAATTAATCAACTCAGAAACACTGAGTTTCGAAACGAACGAATTGTTAATAAAATTAACTTGCAAAAAAATGAAAATTAAATTGGTATGACGAGAAGAAAAACGAACTATTTATCTATACATTACCATTGCTATGACAAACTTTTTCATGCATCACTATCAGTGAAAAAAACGAACTTTTTAAATACCTTGTATTTAATTACCACTGGCCGTAGAAATCTGGCCCGAACGATGTAATTAAATAAAAAAGGCATTTCGAAATAAACAAATTAATATATTGCAAAAAATGAAATTGCTACAAAAAACGAAACATTAGCGGACTGTATTTGAATTTATCATAATGATAATAATAAGAGAAGCTAGAAGCTACGAGAGAAAATGTGGCCGCTCAGTGTAGCCTAGTGAGGCGCATAAAATTACGTCAACATTTACTTCGTTTAATATTTTTAGCACTTCTCGTGTATTTTTGAGACATTCTTCAAAAGTTTCTCCGAAAATGCAAATAAGATAACATATCTTTTTTTTCCAAAATTTATCGTGGAATATGTCATCTATGATGGTTTGGAAAATGGACGGGGAAATGCTTAGGCCTATTGGGGTAGAATTGAATACATATCCAATTCCATCCACATTTATTCCAGTGTATTGTTTGGATTCTTCCGTGAGAGGAATCTGTAAATATCCACTGTTTAAATCAATTGTTGTAAACCATTTTTTATTTCTTAAGTACGGCCAAATAACATCAATCGTAGGAACACGATTATTATCCATAATAATTCTTTGATTCATTCTTCGGTAGTCTACTAATACTCTGTAGAATCCGTCTGGTTTCTTTTTTACAAAAATTGGGGATTCAAATTTTGATTTTTGCTTTTTTAGGACACCTGCTTTTACTAGGTCATCGACCAGTTTATGTAGGGTCTCATGTTCTGGGTGTGAGAATTTAAAATTTGTTTTTCCCGTAAAAATGTTATTAAATTCATTAATTGTTTCATACATTTTTATTTTTTGTTCAAGCGAAAGCTTTGGGTTAATCAGGATAGGGTTTCCTCGATTATCCTTAAAAATAGTAGTTTCTGTTATTTTTCCTATTTGGCAGGAATTAATTTCTACTGCACTACTTAATTCAAATTTTCCTAAGTATTCGCCTTTATAGATCATGTGAGGTCTATTATTATGATTAACAGCCGCTATCGTGTCTTCTGATACTATTACAAAGAAATTATGTTTTTCTTCCATGGATGTTTCACACAGAAACTCCAGGTGCTCAGACAAAGTTGCTAAGATTAGCACTGAATTCGCCTCAATTTTAAAAGTTTGGGGGGCATAATATTTAAAGGGCTTAACATAACCTAACTAATTTCCCTTTCAATAGGGTAAATGTGAAATTCAGGCATGTCAAAACATCGCTCTTTGTCACCACACGGTAAAGTGAATTTGTTTTTAGAGAAGTCCATTTTGGCTTTGTGGGTTGACAAAAAGTCGTAACCCAATATGACCGGTTCTACTAAATTTCGAACAACAAAAGTGGGATGTGGGTAAATACAATGATCAATGGAAAAAATCACATTGGTTACTCCTATGACCTCGAGAGGTTGGCTATCTGCAACATGAAATCTTATTTTTGTTGGTAGGATTCGTTCTGTAAAATTGACTTTCTTTAAAACTTTTTCATCAATTAGTGTCTGTTCCAAACCTGGATCAACTAGGCTAATTATCTGTTTACAACAAATGGCAAAAGGGAGGTGAAATTTACATTTGGTTCTGCAGTACCCTTTATTTTGAAATTTCTCCTCACTAACATTGTTAACCTGTTTTGATTCTTTGTTCAAGACATCCCTTACAGCTGACAAATCATCTGTAAGGGGGACACTTAGTTTTTTGAGCAGTTATTTTGGCAAGCCTGGGGGTTTGATGTTTGGATGTAATTTTGTTGTTGTGGGGCTGCCATCAATGGTGCCAGAGGGGCAATCATTTGAGTATTTGCAGCCACATAAGGGGGATTTTGGGGAGTATTAAATGAGATACCAGACCATGCTGGAGCGTTATTCCAATTTGAGTTCCAATTTGAGAGGCCAAACTGGTTCCAGTTCGGAGCTCTGTTGGAGTAGAACCCATTATTATTTCTAGGAAAATTGTATCTACGAAAATTTGGGTTAAAATTTCTACCTTTAAAATTAGGGTTAAAGTTTTGATTATTATTCAAATTTCTATTTTGATTATTTTGGTTCCAGTTTTGATTCTGGTTCCAATTGCCATTATTATTATTATTATTATTGTAACGGCCAAAAGAGGTGGTAATGTACCTAATTAGAACCACTTTCAGTGTTAGACCATACACAAAATATCACGTACTTGAAAATTAGTAATACTTCTAAAATAAATTCAAGTTTATCATCCACAGACTATCGTGGACCTTAACATTTGTTAGAGACTCAATAATATTTTCAAACACACGAGTGAGTTTACACATTTAATAAAATAATAATTCGTACATCACAGTACATAAACATACGTTAATATTTATACATATACAATCACAATTCAACAAGCAAGACTATTTGTTCACTAGAGACTTCTACTAGAGAGGTTCCAGGTACTTAGAAGTAGCTGTCAAGGAACTGTGTCTTATTTCACTGAATCGAGGGATTATATACTCGTTCAGGGTATGAAAATGTACGTGTCGGATAGGTAAAGTGAGGTAGGGTGTTGTTATTATAGGGTTGTGCTGACTCGTTGAGTACTCGAGGGACAGGCACAATTAGTTCATGAATATACAGAAAGTATATCTATATTTGTAAAATCAAATACGGATAATTTAGTGGTTGTTTATAAAGAGTTATAGGATGATTATTGTTGATAAATATCTACATTTTTGGTATTCGAAAATGTGTGGACGAATATGTTCGTCATATCTAAAAATCCAGGTTGTTTCATTACACAACCGGTGTTTGAAATTTGTTGCTAATAGCCTATCTGCTGATTCATGCAGATCCAGCTTAATAGAGTAAATTATTGGGGCATATTTAGAATATACGAAAATATTGCTTATTTCTTGAAAATAAGCACCAGTTGACGCCGTTGTAATCCTATATGGGTCAGACGATGTTCTTTGCGCAATAGTAGTTGAAGAAATAGTTATTGCGACATAGAAAAGTAGTTTCGTATACATTTTCTGGAACAAAAAAAATGCATAGTCCGAATTATTCATGAATAAATGGATTATGAATTTTAGGAATTTATTAAGACAAGAGATTGCTGGGGCAAAGGGGGAGTCAAATTTTGCAGACATTCGAATTATCCATTTCGGTTAAGTAATTAATTCTTTTCCATCTCAGCTTTCCAGACTGGATCAGATGATACTAAATTTACATTTATTTAATTTTTCTAGCTTTTAGTTCTTCAATAGTTTTTTCAAGTTGTTTGATTTTTCTTCGTAGGAGGGGGTCTGAATGTCCAAATACTTTGTCTTTAAACTCTAAGTATTTAGAGAAGGCCTTATCGAGTTCTTGAATTGTTTTTGGTTCTTTTTTTATTAAAAATACTCTTTCTTTTTTGGGAAAGTTAGGCATTATTTTTTCGATTATTTTTTCTTCATTGATGTCTGGTTCAATTTGTTTTAAAATTCTTTTTACGAACATGATGTACGCAGGGAAATCAGCTTCACCATTATATTTCCTTTCGTACAATATTTCATGTAGTTGAAGTTTGGTTCTCGTAAAGACTTCCAAAATTTTCTGTTTAGTATTTTACCAATTGTTACATTTGGGGTTTTCTTGAATTCTATCTTCAAACATTTGTTTAGCGAGGCCCGAAAATGCAATTCTTATTTTTTTAAATTTCATGTTAGCGTCCCAATTGAATGATTCCTCTTCATTTTCGAATCCAATTAAAAATGATACGATATCTTCAGTTGGGGTGTGGCCATATAGGGAAGGTCTAACATTTACAGCAGCCTTTCCGGTCATTTTATTTTCTAAAGGAATGTCGAAATTTTCTAAGGTTCTAGTTTCGAGTTCTGGGCTGAGGAAATCTTCGTCGGATTTTTCTAAGCACTCAGTAATATCAGCAAGGTTAATTGCTCTTGGGAATGGGGTGGGATTATCCAAATTTTCCAAAAGTGGAGTTGAAGTAGTAGAGGGATTCTAAATTTTTAGCTTCGATAAGCCAAATTAAATTTGTTTTAGTAGTATTGGGTTCGGATAAGTTTTCCCAAGTTTCATTCATAAAAATAAATTTTTTTTTCGCGACATAATTATTTAACAAAATTTATGTTTAAGGGAGGGACGCGAATTATAACTAATATTAATTGTTACTTTGTTTTTCCTTTTGTTTGAACAGGAGCTTGATTGATCTGCTGCCTTTTTTGTCACTGAAGTCTTCTTCACACTTTGATTTTTTGTATATACATCTGTTTTTTCTTAATTTTTGTATAATAAATATCCTTTGTTGGTTTTGAAGTTCTGATTTTCTTTTCACTTCTGATCTTTTTCCACTTGCAAGTGGCCCTTACTTCCTTTCCTCAAGATCGCAACTTACGCATTTCTCATTGAGTACTTAACTAGAGTTTTCAAGGTTAATGCAAAGTACTTCGGATCAGAGGAATTGAAATAGCAACTTGCATCAGCAACTTCAGGAAATATGTACTAGAGCGAGAGTTCGATTCGCAATAGCACACCAGTTAGGCGCCAATAATGTAACGGCCAAAAGAGGTGGTAAAGTACCTAGTTAGAACCACTTTCAGTGTTACACCATACACGAAATATCACGTACTTTAAAAGTAGTAATACTTCTAAAATAAATTCAAGTTATTATCCACAAACTATTGTGGACCTTAACATTTGTTAGAGACTCAATAATATTTTCAAACACACGAATGAGTTTACACATTTAATAAAATAATAATTTGTACATCAAAGTACATAAACATACGTTAATATTTACACATATATAATCACAATTCAACAAGCAAGACTATCTGTTCACCAGAGACTTCTACTAGAGAGGTTCCAGGTACTTAGAAGTAGCTGTTGAGGAACTGTGTCTTTTTCCACTGAATCGAGTTATTATATACTCGTTCAGGGTATGATAACGTACGTGTCGGATAGGTAAAGTGAGGGTAGGGGGTTGTTATTATAGGGTTGTGCTGACTCATTGAGTACTCGAGGGGCAGGCACAAATAGGTCATGAATATACAGGAGGTATATCTATATTTGTAAAATCAAATACGGGTAATCTAGTGGTTGTTTACAAAGAGTTATAGGATAATTATTGTTGATAAATATCTACGTTTTTGGTGTTTGAAAATATGTGGACGAATATGTTCGTCATTTCTAAAAATAAATGAAAATATACGTTACACAAACCCCCTAAAAAATCAAGAAAAATAAAATGCTGTTGCTGCTGCTGCCACTTCTAATGGTGTTGCTGTTGTGAAGGAGACCAAGTTGGGTGATATTTTTCCCTTCAGGTATGAGTTTTTCCCACAATGTCATGCCACAACCTAAGTGCACAAAGTGAAAACACCCGACTTCTTACCTAAATTGGGAGCTATTTTCCCATTTAAAAAATCATTTTTCTCCCAGTTAGTGCTGTACTATGATCATGATCTGAGGTATGTGTTGTACGAGTTAAAACAGTTGTTGGATAGAGTGTCCCGACCAAATTTACCTCTCAACCCCCCTACTGCCATAGATAAAAAAAGTGTGTTGAGAAAGGTTTACTTCAATGGTGGCGATGGTGGAAGTGGGGTGGTGGTAGCGGGGTGGACTCAGTGAAATGTTTCCTTTTGGTGATGAAATATTTTCCCATTACAGTGTTGATGGAGGGAATGTAGGTAATGTTTTCCCATTTCATGGGGATGTTGTCGTATAACCACGTAGACGTACCCAGTTAAAATTTATCAATATTTGGGAAATCTATCAACGGTACATACCCCAATTTCAAAATTATATTCTAGACTACAAAATTCAGTTAAAAAAAAATCTCCCTGAAATGACTGATGGTGATCTCATCACCAAAGCACTGGACTAGGTGATCGCCTATGGTAAAATGAAAACAGAATGGCGCCAGGGGGATAAAATGAATATCGTGGTGAGTAATGCAAAATTTAACAACCCCATCTCTACAGGATACGCTTGTAACAAAATGACGAAGAAAGTTAAAGAAAAAATAACTCAAATTCCAACTTCTGACGAAAGTGTTTTTCTGACTGAATGCATTTTCACCTTAAATGTTATCAACATGCCACGTGGTTCAAAACCTAAGAAAATACTGAACTTGGCCACCGACAAACATGTGAAACGATGCATACTGGGCATTCAAAATAACCGTAAGTTGTTACCCATGGGCCATTGTTACTGCCACATCCTACCACACTAACAAGATTGGTGGACGAATACAGAGTTCAGCCGACATAATCAACTTATGCAAAGGATGAAACATTCACACTGACATGGCTATGGAACTGTGTCTGCAGATCGACACTTACAACGAGTTTGCCAACAAATTTACTTAGGAAAACATCCCAATCTGCGAATAAATCCTTAACGTGCAAATAAAAGTCATCAATGCGCAAAACTTTAATGGTTTACTGTACTGCGGGGCCATTGAACAATTGATCGTACTCTACCTATACAAGGATGGCAACCATTTTGACATGATCACCAAAATGACTTCTTTCCTTGTTGCATCGTCGTCAAACCGTACCAAAACAAAAATGCTCACCACTGCAGACTGAAACCCGGTGCATTGTGTAACCTCTAGAGATGTGTCGGTTGACTGAGAACTAATTCATTTGAACTAATCTTTTGAATGACCTAAATGAACAAGACCGAATTATGAGAATGAACTAGTTCACTTTGAACTAAAAGACATTAACAAATCAAAGTTATATTGTATAGACATACAAGCTTGTTCACTCTTATACATCACAGCATTGTTGTTAATCATAGGATGAGTGAAATTTCTTATCAATCAATAAAAAATAAAACGTAATAGTAAGTGTTTTCAGGGAATGAAAGCGCTTTTTATGTCTGAAAGTAACTACGTATAGAAAATGTATACGAATTGCTCTCCATATGAAATAATACATACTCAAATGTTTGATTCATGCAGCTCATTTTGTTCATTTTGAACTAATTCAGTTCATTCAAAAGACCTAGACCTGTTGAACTAAATCCACCAAATGAACTAAAATGCACATATCTAGTAACCTCTGTATGAAGGCTGAGCATACTTCCTAAAGTAAAGATAAGACTTTTTGTACTAATTGTAATTGTTATTGTTTTAATCGCTAGTGTTTAAACAATCATAGTAATAATGTTTGTGCCGCCGTGTTTAAGTGTCCAGAGTGTTGTCTTATAATTCGTCATAGTTCGTTTTTGTCGCATAAGTGGGGTTATGTGAAGTATCTTAATTGAAAAAAAGTGGTGTTGAAAAAAATCATCAGTGTTACATGGTGTTGAAGCTGACGAAAGTTGGTTGGTGCAGTGCGGGGTGCAGAAAGTGTTTGCCAGGCAGTACAGTCATCAACAGGAAATGCAGTTACACGCAGCAGTACATCTTCGACTACGAAGCGCAGCAGGAAACCAGGATCCATAAACCAAACTTGATCATCGCACACGATTTTTCAGGTGAGAAATTTATGTTTACCAGTAAAGACGCGTTTTGCCAGTGGTTAATCAGATAACAGTTACACAGCCATTGCCCACTCTGCCAAAGGTTACAATTCGCAGTTCATTATTCAGTACCTAATTTCCAACACCATTAAACCAAACGTCATTTGCATTGGTTCCAAATTAATGATGTTAAAAGTCCCGCATATTTGTTTAAAAATCATCGACAGTCATAATTTCGTTGCCAGTTCTCTTAGAGCTTTTCCTAAAACTTTTGGTCTGACCAAGCTGAAAAAAAGTTATTTCCCCCATCTGTTCAACACCAAAGAAAATGAAAATTACATTGGCCGATTTTAGAGAAAAAACATTACGGCTACGACACGATGAAGGATGGCAAGTGGTTTAATTTATCAAGTCACACAACAAGAAAGTGGAGGAGGCTTTTGTGTAATTGTTGAGTACTGGGACTCGGACATAGATATTCTACGGAGGGGATGCCTCAATTTGAGCATTTTAATAATTTTATTATATGCTCTGAATTTTATATCCTTTATTTTGCGAGTTTCTAAAAATGTATTAAGAGGGATTTTTTGAATGTAGGAGCGACAATGGCAGTAACATGTGCCATAGACCACACATTTAACACACTCCTTTCCATCAACTTGATCGGAGGGGGAGAAAAAACAATGTTCAGCTCAACACCAATTCCTATCTAACAACTTTTTAGATGACTGTTTATTTAAAAAATCAAAGTCAACGGTGTGGTAACTGTTGTCCACAACACTTAATACACAAACACATGTTTCGACTGCAGCAAAAAAATCATCAGCAGAGTCATCAGGTAACATTTTTGCTAAACAGGGTGGGAAAAATGTATTAAATTCACCATTACCATCATCATCATTACATTTTAATGTTGCTAACAGGGATTGGCCATAAAGTGTGTCGGTAGCACAAATTTTTCTGACTTCATACCATCGATTTAATTTCAACTCGCAGAATTTCTGCAACTCCAACAATACAGGCTTGATTTCAGCTTTGAAATGTTTTACATAATTTTTATCCCCGTTGTCCCAACTAATAAATTCCAAATTATTGTAACTAGCAGTTGATGACGACGATGATGATTTTGGATCTTGCACATAAACGCCACCCACCTCTCTGTTGAAAACACTAATGGACTTATCAGCCGGTAATTGGTCGACTATACCGCCGGGCAGGAAAATAAAAAATCCCCCGCTGCCACCATCAACATCGCCAACTCTGTGACCTTTTAAATGAGCGACCATCGACCGACCAAAACGGTATCGAGAGCATGCACATTCAAAAGTTTAGAAGGGTAGTTTGTTTTTAAATCGTTCAACTTCCTACACTCATCATATCCACTGCCACCGCCACTGCTGCCACCGCTGCCACCACTGCCATCGCAACTGCCACCACCATCAACCAAACGGTTGACAGAATTCAAAAATTTTGAATCCACTTTTCTCAGTCACAATAAAATCACAGTAAATCGTAATAATCAACAATAATTGCAATAAGTTTTTCCCAATAAACAACAGTCGGAGTGTTACAACTCGGAGGTGTTTACAAGAGCATATGTAAGTCGCCACTGAGTATCCTGAAATGTACACCAATATATATGCTATTGTACACACATCCTAAAATTAACACCACTGAAAAAATTACAATAACTTTTGCCAACTTTTTTCTCAAAAAATTTTTCCAAGTGCAAAAAATATTTTTTCACTCTGAAAAAAATATTTTTTCTCGCTCACTCAAAACGTGTATCACAAAAATATTTCACTACAAAAAAAAAAATTTTTCCCCAAAAAAAATTCCGCCCCCAAACGCCCAACAACAAGAAAATTCTCCGATGATTGGAAAAAATTTACCGCTGCTGCGCTTCCTATCAACGGTAAAAGGACATTTCTTCTGACTAACACACACTCAGATAGGGGAAAATGAACGGACTTTTATCGTTGGCTGGTGGCTCCATTCAATGGTAGAGAAATTGTCCTCAAGGTGCCCACTTACTACTCCGGTGTTTAATTAAGTAGTTAATTGCAGTTGAATTATTTGATCATAATTTAATCATTTCATTTCATCTCAAAGGTGTATATAAACTGAAGATTCAAATAGAAATAAATACTGAGAGCTGAACAAGAGTGATAACTGATAAGATAAAACGTGAGTATGGTGAACATATGTGATAAGTTAGACATGGACCCGAGAGGAACTGTTCTGTCAACAGACACTCTTATACATCAGTACCGCAACTTTTTTATAGTGTTACTAATACCAGCAAAGAACAAAAGCTTATCTTTTGAAAACCACTTAATACTCACCAGAAAACGTCATATATTCATACAATACAAGGGTAAACGAATGGAAATAAATACTGCGAGACGAACAAGAGTGATAAGTGATAAGATAAAACGTGACTAAGGTGAACACTTGTGATATGTTAGGCTTGGGAGGAATCGTTCAGTCTACAGACGTTCATCTTCGGTACTGCGGTACCTAGTGATCATAGGAAGTACCTAATTATGACAAGTGGCGCTGTTGGTGGTGAACATAATATGTGCACCAGTGGTAGTGAGTGCAACAAAAGCTTATAAAAATAGTATTAGTTGACGGGTAATTTACCCAAGAAATATTAAACCATAATATCCTTTTTCATCGTTGTCGGATAGAGTCGGCAAAACCATTACATTCAGTTTCGGAAGGGCATATATAACCTCGAAACGTCGCCGATAAAATTTATAAACATTGACAACGGTTTTTCCGAATTCACCTACGCGTACAATTGTTTCGGCGTCAGCACAAATTCGTATCGGCTCCCCCGGCCACACATTCGGCAAATCTATCGACTTGAAATCCGCCAATACCCAGCCAAATGAAAACGTCGACATGGGAATAGGTGTTTCTTCGAATTCTTCTACGACCCAATTTTTCATACTCTTTCTGTAAATGAAAAATTACGATATAGGCAGCCTACTTGCTCAGTTTTTATGGTAAATTAATTTTAGAATAAAGCACCCCTAACGGATATACCTAGGTACGAATGCCGATACGAACATCCGTATTTACTGCTAATAGCGTAAAATTATTCGAATTTAATTTCTTACAAAGGTTTCCGGCCAGCATACGACGTCATACTACTGAATCCAGTCACGCCAGTGTGATATGCCAAGTAAAGTTTAAACTTGGCCTTGAAATTCAACTGATTGAAGCATGGAAATACTCCAGCCGCGCCGGCTTCGTCAAATTTGGTGAACGCTATTTGTCTACACAGTGACGTAAATCAATAAGGTATCTAACACCCGTATTCACAAACGTCACTTTAACCTCTCTTTACTTAAACGTCGCTTTAAAACAATGTCTCACCCAATTTCGTATTTCAGAATGTGGTAACATTGTGTTCGCCTATATAAGCTTTTTCATCATATAAGTAAAATACAGTGTTTCTGCATTGTTCAACACAAAATTGTGTAGCCAGTCGTTTTGAAAAGAAGTTTATGCAAATGGAGGTTAAAGCGACGTTCGTGGGTACGGGTGTAAGCGCTCGAATTTTAAAGTAGATTGGTACCTATTTAGATAGGTAGATAGGTAGGTAGGTACCTACTCATTCATAGAAAAACATAATTTTTGAACATACCTTTTTTTTCTATTCGAGTTTAAATAATAACTATATACATTATAATCCATAAATCCAGGTTTCAAATTCTTTTTGAATGGGATTTCGACTGTATATTTCTGCCCAACCTCCAAATAACGATCGAGTGTGATGATGTACTGATCATGTTCGGTTTCGTAAGAGTGATGAAGTTCTTCTGTAAATAATCGAGTACTATCCAACACAGACTTGATACGTACTTGGTATTCTTCTATGACCAAGTCTTTTGAATTTAGAACGATTTGGTTAGTTTCCTCAACACAAGCAATCTGTTGTACGCACATCGTCACATACCAAACAGAAACAGTGGTTTACTTTTTTGAAGCTGATGTCGGTGTAAAAATGTGAAGTGACATAGTACATAGGTAGATGGGTGCCAATGGGCGAATTCTCATGTTTTTGTTGGTACATCTCTAGGTATAGAAAGCTATTTTTGAGGGGGGTATTGATAGTAAAAATTTAAAAAGTAATTATTTTTTCATTGTGGTTTGTGTGTTTGTGTGTGTTTGTGTGTGAATGTGAAGTGAATCTCTTTGAATGGAGATTCCTTCCGCTGTGTTTTGGTTAGGCTTTGTGGTAATTAAAGCTTCCGCCTCCGAAATTATTAAAACTTTTCACCTTTCAAATGGAAATTAAATTTTTGAATTCTCCACTAAAAGTTTCAAAGCGTTTCAACACTTTATAAGAAATTATCCAAAAATATTCAGGAATCCTCTCGAAAATATGAAATAAAATTTGATACACAAAATGATACATCGATTTTAAGGCCCTTTGGATGGTATCGAATGAGATGAGTGAAAAATTTCAACACCTCTTCGATTTCATCTGATACCGATTGATGTTGAAATTTCCCCTATTATTTTTTATAATTTTCCAATTATTGTAACTTTTTAGTCTTTTCTCTCTGTGACATCTCCAAAAATAGAATTGAAAATTCTTTTTTCTGGATGATATGTAACCTTTTTCGATATGTTTTGTTTATGATGGTCTTTCTCTTTTAGAATTTACGAAATTTGGTTCCCCATTTGAAAGAATCTGACTAATTGTTGCTTTGTCTTAGAAATCTTCGGGTACAGTTTGGGATTTTTGGGGGCTATATAATCATTGAGAAATGGCTGAATTTTTCACTTTTTTACTATTTTTCGATAGAGTCACACAGTGCTCACACATTGTTATAAAGTATTCTACGGAATTATTGTGAAAAGTCACCGAGACCACGGGTTATTGGTTTTTTCTTTAAATGTTACACGTATAAAGGTGTGAAGTAGTCTGCTATATAACTCGCCAATATTTTGGTGATTTTTCGAATGATTTAAAAATTTTTTGGTTATGTACTCGTATGAAATAATTATTGAAGACTTCCCTAATTTCAATAGGGTGAAATATTCTTATTAAAATTGGATACGTAAAAAATTTCCATAAAAGTGCGAAAAATTTTTATTACTTGAAATTTTCCGACAAAATTACTAATTTTCGAAAGAGCAAAATTACGAATGCCTTTTTCCAATTAATTTTTGGATTAAAAATTTAAAACCAAAATATTCCAAAATTTTATCTTTGCCAAAATCAAAAGTGTGAAGAATCAGAACCAGTCAATCTAAATTCAAGTTCCGAAATCTGAAGTAGGGTCAAGAATTCTGAGAGTGTTGAAACCTGTTGGTTCCTGAGAAAAAGATTCCATTCTGGTGAATTTTGGATTTATGGGATCTGTATGAGTTCGATTCAGTAAAGATAAAACACAAATATTCTAGTTGTATTTGTGGTTCGTAATACTATCAAATATTTTTGAAGGTAAACGTTGTTACATCTAATGATTTTTGGTATTAAATTAATGGATTTTAGAGTTGTGGAGTTTCTTTTCATAATGCATTAAGATAACATCGTTACGGATTGAATGTGAAGCAAAATGGGTAAACATTAACATGGAGTAAGAGTAGGTATTAGAATGAGTTAGTAGAAATACTACTTTAATGTTGATTTTGAGGATAATGATTGGTAAGTTTAATTGTGGGAGTTCTTTCTTGAGTTCCTCACACCTGGATTTTTCAAACAGTCCAAAAATTTTATTTTTTCTTAAAAAATTTTGGCGAAAATTTGAAGTTAAGTATGACGGATATTGGTCTCACACGTGCGAATTCCTTATGAATGAACCAACCCCTCCCCGTTAAGATACCACGGATTTGTCCAAATGAAAAATAAATTAATTTTTTCATGAATTCAGGGTAAATGCACTACAAAAGTTTTCAAATAAGTAATTCTTATTTTCTACTTTTTTAGTTGGTACATCTCTACTTCCGTATAGGTGTACCGAAGGAAACGCCACTGATAGGCACCACTGTAATGCGAGTTGTTTCTCCAAAATCCACCGCATTCGCTGTTTGTCACTCAAATGTGTAAGTACGCAAATATGCTGACTATAATTATTGTGCCATCATATTTGACGGATACACGTTTGCAACATCACGTGATGTCTGTTTGGACATTTTTTAAATTATAAATTCATACAGCCAACACTCCTCCATTTCTTACAGAGAATTAATTCTTGTCTCGAGTCAGAAACTGTGAGGTACGAGTATGTTAAGGCTTGTTCTAGAAAATAACAAGTGGCCAGGATTCATTAGGATATATAAGAAGTAATTAATTGTAAATAACTAGAAATTAATTGTGATGTTTAAATGGATGTAATTTAATTTGATGTTTCGTTAATAAACGAGATTAAAAATGATCTTAATCATTTGTTGAGATTTCACCTTTGTGAAATACTCGTAACTGTAAAATAATCATTAATTATTATTTGATTAAATTTTTTTTTTAGGGGGTGCTGAAAAAAATAGTCTCTGACACGCATGCAAAGTAAGTGATTGACATTTGACTCGTGCTGCAAAATTCACACTCCTATCAAAATCACCTACTTTTTGCACTGGTATCCAGTGCCGGATTATGGTTCAGATGGCCCTGGGGCATATCCCCTAAATGGGTTCATTAAACCACATTAACCTCAATATTTTTTCATTAAACCTTTTAGTGTCTTTCATACTTCCACCAGTAAAGTCACAAAACTTGGGAAATTACATTATAGAACTACTTTCTATTAATACAATACCAATTTAAAAATACAAAATTCTCTAAAAACCAAAAATGAAATTAAAACTAATAGGTAAATCAAAAAAGTTTCAAAAGTTTTCAAATTTAAAATTTTTCTATTCGAGCTTATCAAAAATTTAATAAAATTTATTAGGATAATGTGTAAGGTCTACGGTACACTTTCGCCGAGGAAACCCAAAACCCAAAACCAAAAACAAGCGAGAAATATAACTGTGAGAAGAGAAAGAGAGAACTGGCTGTATAGGTAGGTATAGGAAGAATCGAGGACACTGAATGAAAGCAGGTAATAGCGCACACGTTTTATGCCCTCCTGTCCTTTCACTCATAACAAAAAAACTAACCGCTAGTAGAGGGCTAACAAAGCAAGGTGCTGTAACACGAGGTGAACCAAATACCATTAGTACACTCTTGTACTTGCTTCCTCTCAGGATGCCTCAGCAAAGGTGTAAGCATGAAGCAATCTTCTGAAATTTTCTACCTCAGAATGTTTTATTTCGATTCCCACTCACAAAAAAGAAATCAGTATTTTTTTTCCTGTTTTCAAAATCAAAACTCCGAATACCAATATGAGTTTTTTCATGATATAAAATAAAAAATATTCTAAGACGAAAAGTTTTGTAGAGGAAAAAACTGTAATAGATCAATAAGACTATCAAATTTAGAAAAACACTAACAACAATAATTTATTTGAGTCGAAAAATAGAATTTCAGTGAAATATTTTGGATCCCTCATCTGTTTCAAGTCCATAAATTTTACTGCTTATTCTGAGAACAATTTTTTTTTTCTGAAATATTCTGAAATATAAATATTCTTGGGACTATTTCTGGTCATTATCTGTAAAAACTAATTCATAAACTTTTATTAAATTTTTTCCAGGTTGAACACAGCTTGTAAATGCGAATATTAAGTAAGTAATAACGAACGAATCGATCCGTCGAACCAGGAATGGAGGCAATCACTATTCAATTCAATTATTTTTTGCTCCAGCTGGATCCCTCGAAGCAGTGGGCCCTAGGGCATGTCCCCGAGTGCGCCTAGTATTAATCCGACGCTGCAGTATCACAAATAACTGTTTATTTTTATTCCTTAAACATTACCGCTGATTATAACAATGTAGTATTATTTTAAACATTTTTCAAGGTCTTCCGTAATAAATACTTCATATTGTTCTACAGGGATGCGGCCGCTTCAATGGACTTGTTACACAATATATTCATAAAATCAAACCATTCTCAAACCAAAAATACTGCAATAACCATTCTAGGATTTTTGTGGAAAAGAAAAATATATCTTTCTAACTGTTGATAACTGTAAATAGGATAGCACAGTTTTCACAAAGTTACGCAGGTATTTTCGAATTAAGTTGTGAATTCCTAAATACTATTGTCTACTTGTCACTCAGTTGTTCATACTCACTCATTTATTATATTTTATTGATTGTTCCTACAATGTTAATGCAAAACCAAAGGTTGGTGAATACTTAAATTTCGAAAGAGTTTGATAAAAGTTTTCTTAGAGCATCATTAAATTTTCTGCTATCAAAACCAGTGTCAGAAGGTAGTTCGGAGACTTCAAAGGAAACAGTTTTTTTTTTTTTTTTCGTGGAATATTGATACCCAATATTTGCAAAATTAATGAAACTTCAGTGTGTCTTTTGGAACTGCTCCCGATTAGAAGTCGAGAAAATAATTGAAATTTCGTACAAATACAAACATATTTTTTTGTACCGGATAATCAGTTATTAAATCAAAATAAAACATAATCTCACTGGCGGCACTCAGAGAAACTATCACCCTTTGTAACTATGCTAATCTGTTGCATAAGTTAACCGCAGTGACCAAACGTAAGTGTGAACATCATAGTGTCATCTAAAGAATACGAGATGTGTTTTGTACTTCTTTCTGAGTTTATTACAGCGAGTCCACAACTTCTCAAGGCCGTCTTTCTCATACTGCGTACTACTATGGAAGATATTAATTGCCAAAACATTATTTCAATACGTTCTCAAAAAGAGCACACAGTGCATGCAGAAAATGCACGGACGCCATAAATTCAGAGTGAATGACACATTTCTGTAGGTGTAATGATTTAGGTATACTCAGGCAAATGCTAATTGTTCGCTGATGCAAATATATAGATTCTAAGGGCGTATATAATAGAGGCTTCTGGGATTATGGACCCCCCCCCCTTAGCAATGGCAAAAAAGGCTCGATCTCTAATAATTGCGTACCTATTTTTTCGGTTTTCATGCTTTTTTATTTAGAAGGGGCGTCGGAAGAGACCACTGAGAATGTGTGGACCCGCTTAAGACGGAGCTATCTACGCCCTTGATTCATTCAGTTGTTATGACAAATTCACAGAATAGTTTTGTTTGTTTAATTGAAAAACAATCCTTGGATAGAATACCTAATTACATACGTACCTTTTTTGATTATCTGCTCCAGAGTAGGCCTGAATTCCTTGTTCAGTAAAGGGAAGTATTTTGGCTTTGGCTTTAAGAAAATTAAGCGTGAAAACAAATTCTCACGTAGGAAATATTTATGAAAGAAGAAATTTAGTGCTTCTAGGCGAAGGGTGTAACGCCATAAAAGAGATCTGAGAGTACTTTTTTAGACCACTTTACATGTTACATCATACACGAAATATCAATACCAGAAAGAGTATCAATATCTCTGTAATATATTAAAATAATTAATTTATTATCCACTAACTATTGTGGATCTCAACTCTTGAGAGACTTTATAAGATATTTCAAACATAAAGATTATTTAAACACCTTTAATAAGATAATAATTTGTAAAACACAAGTACATTAAATAATACTTCAAACACTGATAATCAGGTTGAGTATTGAGATAAACTCTTAGACTGTACAAAGACCGTCTGTTAAACACTGTATGTTATTAATACTGTGTCTTAAACTGAACATCATTTACTTCGTAACCAGGGTGTATATAGCTGTCCAAGGTACGTAAACATACATGGTGAATAGACTAAGTGAAGTAGGGACTTGTTATAATAGGGTTATGCTGACTTGCGATATAATTGAAGGACCAGTGTATTTGAGTTGCTGAATATTATGACAATATTCACATATTCTCATATTTGATACTGGTATTTACATTGTTTTGAAGGAATTTATAGGGCCGAGTACTTGGATTACTGGTACTCAAAACAGTGTCAACGAATATATTTGTCATATTTAAAAAATAGATGAAAATATTTACAAAGGGACTTGAAATAAAAAAATTCACTTCTTTCAAAAACCTTATCTTCTAAATAATTATATCGTTTTCGATTCAATCTCCTAATGCTGTTTGAGCTGTTAATGTCCTCGAACCTCACAACAGCCTTACAAAATTTCTAAATGAAAAAAGTATAAGTATACCTATTCAGAGCAGGGTTCACAGATATAACTACCCTTTTGAGGAATATCTACTCACGTCTTTTTGGCAGATAAATATAATGAATACTTCATTATTTTTTTGCTCCATCGTCAATAAGTATGAGTACGTACTCCCTTTTTGTTTTCTCCCACTACAATCGCCAAGTTTTCACCAAAGTCAAATTGTTGAAATGAAACTTTTATAGAGACGTGTGTATACATGGGTAGTAAAAGCGTTTCGTTACATATTAGGCGACGAAAACAGCATTAGGCGAATGAAGAGGAGATGAAAAATAAAAAAAATAAAAAATAAAAAATAAATAAAATATAACGGTGAGGGAAAAGAGAAATGCAATTCTTCGTCGTCGATGCATCGGAATTCGAGGACAGAGAGGCGTGGTTTCTTTTTCCTTTTCTTTACTTTTTATGTATTATAATCGCCTTGGTCTCAGCTTGCGGATTACGTGAAAGAGAAATGAGGTTTCGTCATATTCCTAAATCGCTTTGATTTTTATCGACCTGTTTTTTACATTAATATTTTTTATTTTTACATTACTCCATTTATTTGTATTATTATTTCAGTTTTTCGGAATATTGCATTTTTGATAAATACGTATTTTATATATTTTATAATAGGTACTTCAATAAACGAAATATATACAATTTCACTTTTCCTAATTCCATAATTCATTTAATTTTCATTAGGTATTTGTGTCTCCACGACCCTAAAAAGTTTCACTTCAACCGTATGTCCCGGCACACACTCACGATTTTTTTTCTTCTAATTTTGTCATACTAAAGTGCCTACAAACTAGAAATATGTCCATAAATGAATTGGAAAAAAAATCGAAAACCAAAACTTTTTTTTATTCTCGTAAATTTTTGGCCGTACACTCTTTTTCCTGAGAAAAAATCTATGAAATCTGATTCAAGGTATTCCTTAACATCGATCCAGCCATATTTCCTCGCAAATATTAGTGATGAATATCAAAAAAGGAAAAAGGAGGTAAAAATAAGTGTCTCATAATTTTAAAAAAACCATTAATTGAGCCTAGTAATGAACAATATGCCAAAACTTTGTCATTACATGCAAATCTATAATAAAAAACATTCATTCTCATCAGAGTACATGTTGTGCGTTATTTTATAAAATGCACTTTATACTCAATCAATGGTTTTTTAATGACTAAAAGACATATATTTTTTACTTTTTTTTTTTTTAATTCGATATTTGTGAGGAAGTATAGCTGGGTTATCCTTAACGGAACGCGGTGCCATCATTAGAATCCGCGATCTCCGGCAACGTGCTTTTTGAGGCCTCGCACCGGGAGTAAGTTTGCGAGAGAGAAAAAGCCTGAAGAAAAACACCGGAATGGATCAAAAGGAGAAAAATTACCCTTTTAAAATTTCTTCTGCATCAAGGTCTAAGCCAGTGGTTCAAAATGTTTTCAGTCAAGCTCTCCCTTAACACAGTGACAACACCCCTGCGCACCCTTGGTCGATAGATAGGTTATTATTTCGTTGTTGTTTATTTTTAATTAATTTTTATCTTTGTCATTTGTTTTTTGATACTGTCTCGCACCCCTTTGAAGCAGATTTGTAACCCCAAATTTGAGAATCACTCGTCTAAATATAGTAAAACAACAAAACATAGGGTTCGCCTTTAAGAAGCGCAAAAAGGGCGATTGCCTTCGGCAAAGTTTTAAATTTCAATAAAAAAAGTAGAAATTTCCAAAAATACAGAAAAATTGATCCCCAAAATTTGTTGGCTCACTCTTTCGTACTTTCACTTCCCCCCCCCCGTAAAGTAAAACGCAAAATAATTGTCCTGTCCTCAGTGACAATATTCCTAAAGAATTACCCTGCTTAACATAATATATAATACTGATCGATCATCGAATATTGATAAGCTCCTGCTATTTTTAACGAAATGAAATAGAAATCGGAAGGGCAAATGTTGCCTGAGGCCTCTCAACACATAATTCTGCCACTGACAGAACACGACCTGTTTATGCTAAGAAAATTAAACGAAAAAATAAATTCAGTATTTAGGTAGGTAGTCTTCGTAATCCGTGAATGCAAATTTAATACTCACAGTAAGTAGGGCAGAGTTGTATCATGTACCCCAAATTGATTTTTCTTTCATTATTTAAAACTGGATTTACAAAAAAACCGAATCGGGGCTCAATATAAAATATGAACTTTTTCCAAAAAAACACTGATATAAAATACCCAAAAATACAATTCACGTCTCTAAAAAACATGTTTCACAAATGCACTATTTTCGACCTTGGTACAACAGCCCTGTTATATCGTGGTCAAAAGGGTGTTGTACAACGGCCTCCACCTTTCAGTTGGCCATTATCTACCATTGAAGATTACCTAAAATACGCACTGAAATGCCCATAACTAACGTTACGGACTGTACTGATTACAGGAAATATTGTTTTTCAGTTGGAGTTTGATATCAGTGATTTTGATGCGTAAAGGTAAACATCTTAGTGCTCGGTCTATGGTAGGGTTTAAACAAGAATTACAATCGTCAGATCTGCGTAACTGTAACTCACAATCATTACTCTCATTTGTGTATTACGTGATGTGTAGATGTGTGGTTGTGTGGTTGTGTGCGTGGGCAATGCGTTGCGCATGCACACAACCACACTATCGTCGTGTATACACACATAAACCCTTCGCAAGTACGCCCCAACAGTACTCGCGCCTTTTTTTTTTTAAAGGTACATTTTGCTAATAGGGTAGGTACCTATGAGTATTTTTATGAATGTTGAGTGAACAATATTTCTGTCAGCTTACGTACCGTTATTGAAACATCACCCCAAAATCTAGGCCTCTTTTCATCCATTTCTGTATATAGTT
This sequence comes from Ericerus pela, assembly GCA_011428145.1. Lineage (NCBI taxonomy): Eukaryota > Metazoa > Arthropoda > Insecta > Hemiptera > Coccidae > Ericerus > Ericerus pela. Next base: position 27,708 of record WOFM01000636.1, on the reverse strand, counting down.
TAACAACATAATTTTCTGGTTTCAGGGTCTCAGGCAAAGTAGTATCTTGCTTGTTTAGTGTCTTGGATGTTTGACCCCCCTGAAAAAGAAAGCCCATCATGAAAAATTTCAAATAGAAAATATTCCTCTTCATTTCATCAAACTCCTCGGATCAAAATTACAATTTAAAAATGAATGCGAAACTTCTCTGAACGAACGTTAAGAAACCTATGACACGAAGTCGAGAAAATAGAATTTTAAAAGTGATTTCGCGAAATGTTTATTTTTCGTCAGTAAATACGCTGAAGCAAAACACTGAAACACATAAAACGGTGTTTATATTTCGCACAGCAAATGTATCGAAAGAAATAAATGTGAAAACACAAAAACCAAGATCACCGTTTTTATCGTTCTCATCAAATGTATCGATAGAAAATCACCAAAACGCACAAGCAAATAGCTTACGACAATTCATTCACTGCAACTGACGCTTTTCGTTGCAGTTAGAAAATGAAACTAATGACCCGAGGTGGAAAATAAAGTTCGCCTAAAATGTTGAATGAGTGCGGCTCTTCGGATCACTTGTGGAAATTGTTTACCTATTTTCCTACTCGCGGAAATTCCTGTCTGCATTACCTAGGTACTCTATAATCGCTGTAGATACCCAGCTGACCATACATTTTCTGTATTTGTGCTGACGATCGACACTGATGATTTATTTATCTGCAGCGAAAGGTCAGAATTACCGGTAGCCTAATTTATTACTCTGTGCGAGAGTTTCAAATTTTTTTTTCTTCGTTTTTGTCCAAATATAACGTGAAAATTAAGAATACGAAGGTCTGACACAAATTTCCACGTTCCTACCTACCTATCTACCTACGGATATTCTTTATTGACGTTACATGCGTAATTTTCAAATACAATTCAACGTCAAAGAAACGTGTAAATTTACGTAAAATTTATTAACGTTCTCCACCGGTGGGGCGCAGTGTTTTTCTGAGTCACATAAATAATTGCAATAGCTCGCAATCTGATAACACTTGGATAAATTTACTTTTCAAAGCACCAGCTACGAATTTTCTACAGGTAGTGATTTTGAAATAACTTCTGCGGGAAAAGGTTAGATGAGTTCGGTTTAAAATAAATAATGGGTAGGTGGTACCTGCATTAGTAAATATAATTCAATCCTTCAAACCAATGGTGTGGTTGTAGTGTGGTGTACGAAAGTCTAAATGAAACCGAACTAGAGTCAAAATCAATACTTTGCGAAAGGAAATCGAAAGATTCAGGTTTTTCGAACCCACATTTATTTCTTAAAGGGATGGATGAAGTAAAAGGGGAACTTACCGCTTATAATTCGTCTCACACACTCCACCTCGATAGATTTAAATGATGTAGTCGGTACATTTTCCAGATAACTGAATTCGTTATAAAACAGAAACATAGAACATATTTCAGCGCGCAGAATATGTTTAATCAAACGAAGAAGCAAAATGAATTGTTGGACGAATTTAACCGAAGAACTTGATTGCGACAAATAGAACCAAACAGCGGAGGTGCTGACGTTGATTAGTAGGAAACAGGAACCATAGCTCTGGACCACGTCATCATGCACGATATCAAAAGTTAAAAAAATTAATAGAAAGCAACTTCATTAGAAAAAAAAAAAAAAAAAAAAAAAAAAAAAAGGAAATAAGTCTGAGATTTCGTTTTAGGGAAAAGAGGTCATTTTGACTAGCCATGTAGACAAACAGAAGTGCCAAAAGTGAGAACTAAAAACGGGAAGTTGTTCTTTAGAAGAGAAAAATACGGTGGCCCAGAGCTATAATTGCTGGATGACAACTCTTGTACACATTTACGAGTGAAGGTAAACCAAAAAGAAAATAAAAAGAAATAAATCAAATTTGAAATGGTAAATATAAGGCCCACATGCTACAGTGGAAGATTTGGGGACACAACCCTCGCAGAAACAACCAAAAAATATATTTCTATACAACGCAACGTAATTAACAAACCACAAATTAGTTAGGTTATTATTTTTCATAGTTTTAGTTGGTCAGCTTTTTTTAATTCTTGTTTCTTGAAATCCTCTTCCAGAGTACTGAATTATCTACAACACTACCCAAAACCATTACTCCATAAACTATCATATGAATTCTAAATAAAATCTGTATGTTTTTGGTTCTGACAGAGAGGATAATTTATGTAGGTACTACTTCAGCCAAATAAAATTTTTCCTCTGACAATATTTTCATGAATATTTTATCGTAAGTAAACTTCGAACTAAAAAATTTTAAAGCTTCCATCCGTTTTTTCAAAACACCAAAACAGCCCTATTTTTCCTCTGAACATCTAACTTTTTCTCTTCAAGTTTTAACTCTGGAAATTTAAAAAAAAAATCTGACGTGGAAATATTTTTAAGAGTAAAAAAGCTAAACTTAGACTAGAACATTATCTTACATCCGTTAGATTTGAGGCACCATGAGTTGACTTTTGTTTCAATTTAAATTTTTTTATGAATAATTTTAAGAAAAATTATGAATGATATTTCATATTTTTTATCTTGCCTGTTGTCGACTGGCACCGAAGTCCCCTTTTATTTTACATCTCTTTCAAATTATTATAACTCTTTCAATTTTTCTCTCTCTGAAAACGATATCGTCTGTAATACCTAAGTGGAAATTTCCTTCTTAAAAATTTTCTCAGACTATCTCTATCCTTTTTAAATTCATTTTGGCCTACGGTGTTCTCTCTCCAAAAAAGATTGTGAAATGTGATTCTCACACCAGAAAGCTCTCAACTGTTCGGTTACTTTACCTTGTTCAAAGTTTGGGGCACCTACTAGATGATTTTTTGGCTATATAATCGTAGGATACTGGCTTTTTCCTTCACTTTTTTGCTGTTCTGCAATTAGAGTCATACAATGTCTTTAAGATAGTTATTATAAAATATTCTATCGAAAAATAGAAGAAGAGTTGTCGAGGAAATGGTCTATTGGTTAGCTTTTGTTTAATACTGCACTATAAAAGGCACGAAGTAGTCCGCTATTTATTTTTCATGAATATTTTCTGATTATTTTTCAGTGACCACAATTTTTAAAATTGCCCATTCGATCAATAATTTTGTAAAAGAATTTCCAGATCAAAAGGAAAGAATATTTCTCAACTAAAATTCCTATTTAAATTTGGGAATTGAAAAATTCCAAAATTAAGTGCAGAAAATTTTATAATATGAATTTAATAAAAATTAATTGATTAGGTCTCAAGGAGCATTAAAAATAATTTTGGACTAAAAATGTGAAATCGGAAATATTCTTCAACATTATTGCTGCTGAAACCGAAGTGTGACGGATCAGTACCAGAAATATCCGAGTTCGAGTTTCGAGGAAAACAAAAGTTGGCAGTAATAAAATTCGAATGCCGTCAAATTCTGTTGGTTCCTGAGGAAGGAATTCAACTTCAATAAATTTTTGATATTTTTGACACCTATTTGCGGATATGTTCAAGATCAGTTCCAGTGAGAAAGAAAGTAAATTTTTTATGCTTTTTTTATTTTAAATGCATAAATTAATACAGAGGTAATCGACACTATGCAGACATTTTCGAGTAGGCTTGTTACATTAATGGTTTTCAGTTTTATGTAATTTATTTTCATGATTTATTATATAATATTAATATCATGGGTTTTGTCGTGAAGTGAGGTAAGTGCTCATTGACATGAGGTAATATTAGGTACCGGAATTAGGTACTTAGTATAAATATAATTTTAATATTAATTTGGAGGATGTTGATTTTTAGGTTTAATTGTGGAGGTTCTCTCCTGAGTTCCAGACAACTGAATTATCTGGACATTCCAAAAATCTTTATGTTTTCTGCTTGAAATTTTTGGTTAAAATTTGAAGATAAGTGTGAATATGTTATTGGCACTCACAAGGATGATTTCCTTCATGAATTGAAACCACCCACACTGAGATACCACAATTTTCATTTCCATTGATAAATTATTATAAGCTGTTGTAAAGCCCTGATAAAGTTTGATGTACCTATACATGGCATACAAACAAGGGAAATGACATCATAATATTAGATCAAACACGTCAAAACGAAAATGTGGACTATCTAAGACCACAGCTCACAAATCTCCCATAAAAACCACACAATCAACCCTTCATAGCTAATATTAAATTTTGTAGGCCCTTACGGCTGTTTCAATCACCCTACTGCAATAAATAAGTACATAATTACATATATCTAAGTTGTATCTCACTGATTTACCACTATAGGCCTTTAAGAATATTATTATTGAACTCCTTTTAGTTGTGTAGGTTACTCATCTTAGTATGTTTGAAGAAGGGAAAAAATTGTCTCTATTCAACATTTTCAATGATAGAGTGATTCAAAAGAGCTTTTATTTCTATGGGTAGCGTATGTACTGAGTAGGAATCTAAAAATTTATTTAGCTCCCGAAAAAGACATTCTGTATTAATGCTCTTTTAATTCGTACTTGTTCAGTGTTATAAGTAAATTGGTCGATGGAGTAATATTATTTCACAAAGTTACTAATATTCTTACCATTCCTACTGCGATATGCAAAAGGGGGTATTTCACCGTTGAAATAACTCCACGATTCCTTCACAATACACACACACACACACACACACACACACACACACACACAAACCATTTCACACCTTACAATTTTCAAACACATGATTTTCCAAGGATATGCCAAAGATCCTGAACACTTCAGTCCCTTTCTTCGCTAACAATTCAAAATTCGGAAACCGCAAACAAAAAATTATTTCTCCATACTCAACTGTACCCCCAGATGAAACCACTAGCACTAATAACTCAACTTTTTGTTTTATACCTCAACCCAAAAAGAGAAGAATGAATTAAAACATGACAAAATCAAGCAGAACCATAGAAATAATTGACAAGTAGTTTATTAATAATATTTGCCACAAACTGAAACATACCTTCATACTCTGGAATTATCAAGTTAAAGTATCCTAATTTTTTATGTTCAACTTTGTCAAAGTTTCAAAGAAGTTAGATTATAATGTTATCAAACAAATCATGAGTCCGATGGTACAACATTAAAAGTAGCAGAGCGAATAGAAAAAGTGAAAAAAATTGTAAAAATGTTACAGATTCTTTACTACTAGTCATACCATAAGCAGTGATGTAAAACTGTAAGTTACAATATACATAATACATAGTCAGCATTAACCTAAGATTATGCGACACGCTATAAAACGAGACTGCCATTATTGGTTTCTTAGGCTAGAGTACTTGCGAAACCGATTAGCTAATCTTTTAATAACCAATTTCAGAAGAATGCTATTTGATGTTTACTTTAAGATAGGAACAACTGCGTCAGAGTCTCTTCATTTCTTTCAAGCCATAAAACGTTTTTGGTTGCTTTATTGATCCATTCCTTGAGATGTTTTTCTGAAATTGTAATCTTCTCGTTATTTCGTCGGACGAAGTTCTCCAGCTAAAAAAAAAAATTTCTTCAAATAAGTAAATAAGCTCCCAGTGAGGAGAAAAGGAAAATTAAAAGCTGTACCTAAGGCTAGTAATATTCGTAATGTGACAGCTCCAACGAAGGAATTTATACAAAAATAGAGAAATAATTAATTTATATTCTAATTATTCGCAAGTAACCTACCTACCTAGGTACCTATTTATATTGACCGATTCGACACAGTTATAAAACACAAAAATATGAAGGTTAAGTAAGTCAGAGAGGATATAAGAGATAATTCGTAAGTGAGACTTGAGCGAAATGCTACCAAAATCAAACAAAGCGAAAATAGAAGTGACGTTAGCCGTATATATGTTTTTGGATTTTCTAAATTAGTTCATTTTGAAGCGTTGATGAGAGGTCATGTGTGGTTCTTTCCCACAGGGGAGTATAGGTTGTGGACATACCTAAGTAATTAAAGTCCCAACCATGAATTTCATATCTATAACCTTTTAAGTTGACAATCCAGTCATAGAGTTTCTTATTGTTTGAGGTTAAGTCCAGATGGTTTACATGAAGTTCGGAGCCTTAGATGTTAAGGAAAAAAAGTGTTTAAGGAAAAGCGCAAAAGTGTGAATAGAGGTAAGGAGACACCTTTTCCAAACAAAGTTTACCAATTTCATTTTTCCAAATAATTCGATTTTCAATACAATCCTTTTTTTCAAATTTTTCTTTTCCAAGATAATTTTTACATATTTTCAAATTATTTTTGTTCAATCTGTTAATCCTATCCACTTCTTTAATAGCAAAAAATTCCTCAATATTAGAGATACGATTATGTTCTGAATTTTGAGGACCCTTCAGTACTATGATATTTTCACCACCATTAAAGGTTAAAATTACAACTGAACATTCATTCATGCACTTCTGTCGACAGTATAACTTTTCGAAACCAGTCAAATAGTCACCAAAATACAAATAGGTGAATGGTTTTTTTTTCGAGTTGGTATTAATTCAACGACCACCGTATAAAACAACTTTGCATTCAAATAGGACTAGCTATTTTAAAAATCAAACTTATCAAGTCTGGATTTTACCAATAGGTTTGTTTGAGGTGAGAAAACAATCTGTTCTAACTTGGTCTGATTAAACATGACTTGCTCATACTTTTTCCCTTTATGCAGGAACGATACTGAAGTATTTGCTATGAATTATTAAAAATTATTTATCTCAACGAAGTTATATAATTATATATATAACTTATATATATATATATATATAAGTAATGTTTATGTGTAGATATAATTGATAATGGAAAAATGTAAGAATTACGTAATGTAGTATCCTCCTCAAATTTGGCCCCTATAGCTCATGTTTCACCCATAATACCAAGACTATTTTATTACCTCGAACAAACAAAAATGGGTAGGTACCTATAAGGTAAAGGCGGCAAGGATGCCGCACTGGCAAAAATGCAATACTTTCAAACAGTCATGTTGGTAGCACTGTTGAGGGAAAAATAACATCATTGATATGTGCAGGGTAATCAACAGACATTTTGTTCAAGTTTTTGTGACAAGAAACCTTGGTTCTTTCTTGTATTTTATTTTAAAGTGTATTCTAAAAATAATTAACTTCAATTTTGATGGTGGTTATTATGGGAATTAATTGTCTTGGTTCCTCCGATAATTTATGAAATGATTTGAAAATTTTGAGTAGATTGCAGTAGAATTTAGTTCCATTGACCTGACCGTTATTATTTAATTTAAAAATTGTGAAACAAAAAATTCAAATTGGCTAATATGGCCAAAATTCATAGCAGCTAAGATGCTACACCAGTATTGAAATTACCTATTGCAGAATGATATTATTAATTAATTAAATTTTTTGAATAATTAAAATAGGTAACATCCTTTATCATTTCCTTTTTACTTGTAGTCAAGTTTTAGTGAAATACATTGGAAAAACATATTATGATTTCAAAAACTGAAGAATATCTTTTGAAAACAATTCAAACTGATCTTTTTTTATTTTTGAAAGCCAAGAAAAATGATTCTGTGTAGTTTTTCTTTAATTATAATAGATTTTTTTGAGAAATTTTAACAATTTTGTACTAAACTATTGTTTTAAATATATGCGAATTTCCATTAGCCATCTTAGCGCCACTATGCCGTATATCTTAGTCACCCCATTGGATAAGATGGCCAAAATTAGGTTTTATATATTATTTTTATTACTAAGTTATTTTTGAATAAACATTTGATTGAATGGTAGGAAATTTACTTAAGGCCTTGAACTACATATATGCCAAATATGGTCTCTTTTCAACTTTCCTATCCAAATCTATTTCAAGTATTCGAAAGGTGCTGCATTTTTGCCTCCTTCACCTCACCTACTGACCAATACCTACATTATTTGAAAAAAACCCTAGCACAACACCGCTTGAAAACACAGTTTGCTATTTTGATACAATCGTTTAAATTATATTTAAAATGAATGCATATCGATCTATCAGTACCCAATTCATTGCAAGTTTCAGGTAAAAAATTATGAAACACTACTGATGGTTATTAATATCTTTAGTAAAAATATCACTTTATGTATGTCTTATTGCTAAAAACTGATTTTCTAGAAATTTTCTGTTCTATAGTTTTCTCGGAAACTATTGAATTAATAAGACCGGCACCAAACACCTATCGGACCTGGTGCATATGAGGAACACCATTCATGAAAATTTATGCCTTCCCCATTTTGTAGTTTTATTAATACTATGATCAAAAAATTTTTTTCATCAATTTTCCTTTTTTCTCAAACACTTCTACACTGATAGGCACCAAACTTTAGTCACCTCTGCATCTACATAGATCTAATCTATCGTTAAAATTTCAGCTCTATTTCTTTTTTTTTTTTTTTTTTGCAAAATTTTGGAAAACAAATTTTCTACGAATTTTTTACTTTCTAATTTTCTGGGAAACTACCAAACCAATAGACACCACATATATTTTAGACCTTCTTCTATATGAAAACTATCTCTCATGAAAATTTAAGATATATCAATTCCGTTGTTTTCTCAAAAAAATGAACATAAAATTTGGGTCATACATATACATAAATACATAATTGTATATATAAAAAAATATTAGGTCAAAATAGTAAAATGGAATCATTTTTTTTTCTTGTAAAACGATAATTCTCATCATTCCAACCCATTAATTCTTTATGAGTTCAATTTGAGTACCTATATTATTTGAAAGCAAACTAGGTAAAAGGGTGTTGGAAATGAAGTTTGAGAAAAATATTTTGGAAGTTCAGTTATTGTCTGGGAAAAACAAATTTTTGAAAAACTGACTTCCACTCTCTTAATATGTTGAAGTTTAGAGGAAAAATGCAGACATAGCAGCATGAATGGTCAAAAATAGGAATCAGAAGAAAGTTAAGTACAGACATATGCTGTATTTCTAGATTGAAGCAATCAAAATAAATGGGGGCCAAGCACACACATACTCATCTCACATACATTACTTAAACAATGAAGAACTTAAGAGAGAACACATATTAAGGAACATATGTACCTAATTATTGTATTAAATAAATACATACGAGAGAGTAACGAGTGCATGATGTAATGTATTACAAAATCAGGAACTGAAAACACGTTAATTAAAGAAAGCATTCAATCAACCATGCATGAGGATATGAAAAAAAGCGGAGGTGCTGACATGGAAAGACACATACCATGAACTTGGACCATAATTTAATTAAACAAAATTTTCAAGAAAAAATAATTTAGAACAACTAATTCTATTTTGAAGGAAATCAAGCAGTACAACATAAAGTTACGAAGAATGTCAAATCAGTCATGTAAGAACCATGGCGTCAAAAAAGAAAGTGTTGAAGCAATAAAACAAAAAAAAGTTTGAAAATGGAAGAAAAAGGTGGAGGTTTGAGTTTGTAGGAAGCCAGAAATTGTAGTAGGTGAGCACGCAACAGAATAAGTAATAATAAAAGAAAATGACCAAAATGGTAAAAAGAAAAGAGTCAAATTAGGTCCCATACACTATACTGCCATACTTTTAGAATAACATATCAACAAAAAATTAAAATGCCTTGTAGCACTTTTTTATTAATAATGATCATTTCTCAGAAAAATTCATAGATTTTAACTTTGTAAGAATGAGAATATGGCATTGAAAATAAATAAAAATTTAATAAAAATAGTGTTGCTCATTTTTTCATTTTCTTTCAGTTTTGTACTTGCTCCATATAAACAGCGAAACGCTGTTACCACCTACACTTTATTTTTCATTACCATTTTCTCAATCCAATTTTTTTACCATCGTTATCTAGCCATTCTCTTACTCTTCAAGCCTAAAACATTTGTAAAAATCAAGTGGCGGACACTTTTTCTCAAACCAACTCTAAAAGTATTTTCAATGATAAAAAACTTTCGTCATCCAATATTTCATAGGTTCATCATAATTTTCAAAAGTACTCTAAATTGCTGATATAGCATGAAATAACAGCAGCCTACTTTAGTGGAAAAAACAAATACAATAAAACATAGGTTTGTTATCTTATCGCGAAATTAGGACTACTTACCTCTATTAAATTATCTCGATTCATTGTTGCATAAAATAATTTCTTCAAGTACAAACCAATAACTGCTTCATTTCCAAAGTGACTTCATGGATCGTAATAATTAATGATGGCCATGTAATAAGTAAAAAACATATCAAAGTGCAACGTATTAAATTTTAAAAATATTAATTAAAAAATCTAAAAATTGTCTTTCCTTCTCGTAATATTATCTCGAATTAAGTTAGAAAAATTTTGATTTAGCCAAAATATTTTCGTCCTCATAATTACTTACAATTTTACAATCTGATCAAACCGAAATTTGAAGAAGTTTTTCATTCTTGCGTAGCCATTTTCATTTGAGGACAAACTTCCAAAAATCACAATGCTTTTCGTCTTGTGAACTTTACGATCGTCAATACTCCATAGTAAGTATCTGAAATTCATTAAAAAAAAACATGGTAAAAAGACGATGAACGAAGTGGAACAGTGACTGAATATGAGCTTTCTAAATATTTTTGTAGTCGATGTATTAAGCACATTGTTGACATCGTATTTTTCACAGGATTTATTTCACATTGGAAGTGTATTGACAGGTCATAGCCTTGACAAATAGGTTATACTTGTTATAGTTTGGCATGTCCTTGACAACTAACATATTTAGGTTAAGGTCTGCCACAATGACACGACTGCCACGTTGACACACCTCTCATAATTTTTTATCTATTAGCGCTCCAATCATAAAAAAACAAAATGTTGTGTAGAATGATACAACCCATCATATATCCATCACTCGCAGGAATCCATTAAAAAAATTTTGAGAAAAAAAGTTTGATGAAGTTTTTGTGATTTTTTTTACCAAAAGTAGGATTTTTTTTTTTCATTTTTATTTTTATTTTGGAGAGAAACCATGAAAGATGAAGTAGATGAATTATATGTCACTGGAATCCTGATAATTTTCTGCATTTATTGATAAAAAAAAAAATTTGAAACTGAAGCCAGCTTCAATAAATTTGGGTGGTTTTGCCACCTTTTGACACAACTTAATGTTTGGCCACGTTGACACAAAATATTTGTTATACTGATAACATGTTTACATTCTGAATAGTGATCTGTTTTATGAACTTATTTTGTTTAGATTGTACTCAGATCAATTGTGTAAGTGTAATTGATTTCTTATTCATTCAAAATGGTGAAAATAAAAAGAGTACCACAAAAAAATTTTAGAGGCTTTGGTGTATGCCAAAGAACATGGTATTAACATGCTCACTTTACCCCCACACTGCTCTAATAGAATGCAACCATTGGATGTCGGTGTTTTCAGTTCTTTTAAAGTTGCTTATAACAGAGCAATTGAAAATTGGCAAGTGAACAATCTGTTAAAAAAAGCAACCATCTACAACATTGCCAAATTTGTTAAATCAGCTTTCATGAAAGCATTCTTTCCGAGCAATGTGATTGCTGGATTTAAAAAAATGGGAATTCACGAATTCAATGACCAAACTTTTGATGACTATGATTTCTTGGAATATTTCAAGGAAAAATTCATATCAGAGTCTATAATGATCAATCTACCTGATGCAACAAACATCAATAAAAATCAATTGCCAAATTCAAATGCACCTTCAACCTCTCAACAAAATAAAAATTCTACACCCTTTCACCAAAACGTTTCTACCACCAGCAGCCAAAGTGCCAGCAGCAACGAAAATCTATACGTTTCACCCAAAGCTTTATTTTGGTATCCAACTATTGATGCTCCTACTCAGACTCCAAAAGAAAATAATGCTAAAAAAAAAGGAGGTCGTCCAAGAGGAAATTCTAAAATTATAACTTCTACACCTGAGATTGAGAAAAAGAAAAAAACATTGCGAGATAAAGAAGAAAAAAATAGGCTGCTCTAATTCTAAAACATAAAAAACAAGAAAAGAAGATTGAAAAAAAAGTTAAACGTGCTACAGTAAAATAAAAACTTTGGTAATTTTTTTTCATTTTGTTTTATAATTTTCATATACCTATTCATGACTTTTTATTAATAAAATATGACGTTTTGTTCACAAATAATTTATTTTTTCACAGAATGTAGTATTATTATTGCACCAAATTGGAGTTTCAGGTTTATATCAACAGGGCAAAATGGAACATAACACTTTTTGCATGTGTGTCATTGTGGCATTGATGTTTTTTATAAACATAGGTGTGTCATAGTACCAACTTCAAGTTTCAGGTTTGTGTCAACGTGGCAAAACTGAAAATAATACTTTTTAAATATGTGTCATCGTGGCAAGTGGGTGTGTCATCGTGGCCATACAAGTTGCCACAATGACACAAAAATCTTGAGTTGTTTTTAAGTATATCTCAGTAAATTATGAATGAATTCAAACAAGATTTTTATCATGTATACCCAAAAGATGCAGCTATCTAACAGTTCAAAGAAATTCACAATCCGATAAATAGAACTCAAGATATAACATAAAACATGCAATTTTGTGTCATCGTGCAGACCTAATCCTACAGTGTCTGGCCATAAATATAACAGTAGGTACCTTGCAGGTATGTTCGTTGACTATTTTACCTAATCTTGGTGACATTATGCAGAAATTAGTTAATTTATTAGAAGACCTACTCTTTTAACACATTAGTATTGGTGGAACAACCTAAGACTTCCAGAATTTCATCACTCGCTTGTCGTGCATCCTTGGTTAAATTTTGTTCCCACAAAAATTTCCACCATCCTGGATTGGCTGATTTGATAGCTTGGCAGTAAACTGTTGGACGAATACTCTGTGGAATTCTGCAGATAAAAAATAATTAATATTAATAATAATAATAATAATAATAGTACTTAATAATAATTTTATGATAAAAATTGTGGCGATCTACCACTGGCACTGTAGCTGTGTGTATATGGTGCTATACCTACGTTTTTGTGGTAAAGGCGAGAGGTATTAGGTTCCTGTTGGTAAGGTTGTTTAATTCCTCATATTGCCAGGATACCTAAAATGGTGACCTCGATTTGATATGTAGGTACTAGAGACCTACACGAGTACATAAAAATATTCGTGTAGGAATCACCGATTACCTCACAAAACAATGCGAGTACGTAATTGGAAAAATATTACTCGTAGCAGCGTGGCATCGTAGGCATCGTAACAATTATACTCATATGTAATCGCTGTGAGTTTCCCCAAAGTTCTGCAACGATAATGCCACGATGCAATGCCGATTACTTACTCGCATCATTTGCTACATGAGTACAAGTACACACAAGTAATTGTGTTACTCGTCTGACGAGTATTTTGTACTTGTAATCACATGATGCTGTACGTACTCGTGCAGGGCTCTAGTAGGTACATGCAACCTTTCTGCTCCATCTATTGACCATCACCCACAGCTGTAGTTTACCCACACTCCGCTCTACAATGTAATGGCATTGAGCAGCAGTTTGTGTGGTGTGTACTGATGCGATACCCGGATGAGATGAGGGCATTGCTGAATGGATTTGTGTTCAATATCCCATTTTCACAGCTTATGAATATATCTACTTGATGTCAGCAGCCACTTTGATTTCAAATCCCAATTAATTTTTTGTTTGCTGTTTTGTTTGTCAAATTATGTTATTATAAAATAATATTTTTAATTTAAATTGCGATTGGTATGATCAAAACAAAATATTTTTCCTCTCCTAAAATTTGATTAAACGGCAAAATTGGGAGCAGGTCAAAAAATTTTTTCCTTTCACCTCCAAAGAAATTAATTTGATGAAAATCCGCCTATATGGAGGGTACAAAAATAATGAGCTCCTGAAGATAGGGTGATCTGCTTTAACTATACCTATAGTACTGGAGCAGTAAAGAACGACGATTTCTGGTTAGACATGCCGGCACTAAATAAGCAACCACCGCGTACCACTTGACATAGTTTACACTAAGGTTATGTACACTATTCTTGTGAATTTAGGAAATGACTTTATCAGATGCATTCTAAATTAATAAATTCAAGAAATATGTCGAAAATACGCAGAAGGTACTCTTTGCGTACTTTTACACCGGCATGTCTTGACATTAAAAAATACTTTCGACTTATGGAGCTTTACTTTTCCAGGACTATACATGTGTATAGTTAAAAGTAAAAATACATTCGTATCCTACAGAACTGAAGCTTCATTTATTACGGCCTATCCGCTGAAATGCCAGATAATTTAAAAAAAAAATAAAAAATATCCTCGTATCTTACTACTGCTTCTTTCACTCATGTTTCTTATCACCCCATGAATTTTGTCAGGGTCAATGTTAAGGATCATGGTTAAAATCATCTGAATAATCAGTTTCGCAACAAATAGTTAGGTACCTAGGTACTTTTATCCGTTAAATCGATTATTTTGGTTATTTTTTTTATCGTAAGTTGGGAATCCCTATCCCACAATGTTTGGTTTTTGTACCGCAATGGAAATTTCACCAATTCGAACTTGCTTCATTTTTCGTTTTTGAACAGAATTTAAAATATTTTTCAACATGACGTAGTTGGGTACATTATAATCTCTCACTGAATCACTTTTTTAAATAAAATTATGTCTGATGTTATTTTTGTTTAGTTTACGATTTCTGTCCAACCTGAAATTCAGAGTTGCATGGTTATGCATTTGACAGATTTTGTTAATCTTTGGTATCAATATTTCAACGGTTATCAGATAATTTAAATTTAAATTTTCACGACAGATCGTAGATTATCTGGCAAACAATATGAAACTTTCTTTCTTGGATTTAAAAAAAAAATGTAAATTAATTAGGTTAAAAATGAATTTTTAAAAGATAAGCTTCTGTTTTTTTTTTTGGCTTTAGCTTAATGCGAAATAAACATTATTTTGTTTCGGAAGGTTGGCTGCAGTATTGGTATATTTTAAAATCGCAGTACTGAGTAGAATAAAAGCTTATAAAAAAGAGGAAATTAAGTAGGTGTGGTAATGAATTTCTTGAATAAGAATTTAAAAAAAACAACTTTTTCTCAGTAGGTACTCATATGAAACATCTGAAGTATAAGTACCTATCCAAAAAGAATTCAATTTCGCCACAGTGCAAAAACAAAGAATTCGCACAGGCACTATCACGAATTCATTCACATTTTGAACGTCTCATTTGGCTGAATTTTCGGACACTTATTGCAACTCCACCATAAGTTGAAGCTCTCTCTTTTGGGTAAAATACTAGAATCATTTTAAAAAGTACCATACTACAATAAAATAACGTTATGAATACGATTCAATTTTTGTTAATTTGATTTTTGCATCAGAACGATTACCTAAAATCATAACGTTATTTTGTGTTCTCCCGTTTTACTCTTTCAAGAGATGACTTATTTATGAATTATTTAGTCAATTTTTATAGGTTCTCCGAATTCTAGGCCCACATAACAGAAGCCGGGATTTTTTAAAAGAAACCTCCACACCAAAAAAATGGCAAAAAGAAGCAAAAAAAAAAAAAAAAAAACATAAAACTCGTACGCATAAGTTCTTTTAAAGCCGACTAAAATAAAGTTAAGAGCTTAAACTCCACTTACGGATTTCGTTTGCCTTGTTGTGATCCTGTAATCCATTCACTGAACAGTTCTTCGCTCTGTTTTCGACACGATTCCACACCAAACTTGCAGGACATTTGGATTATTAAAGTTTTTAATTGCAGTTTTAAGATATCGTGCTTTGGAAACTTTTTAATATCGTTATATTTGTCTTTTATAAATACTGGTTCTAATATTTCTCTTACATATTTCTGAAACATGTTAGTTGCGAATTTAACGCGTGCCCAGCAGCCACCAGTCACCAGCCAGTAATAAGCAAAGAGCGAAATTGAGAAAAAAAAAATTTAGCGTACTGTATCGATGCCACAGTTCAAGGTCTTTTAAACGTGGAAATAGTTGAGTGAATGATCTGAGTTTAGGATGGAGAATTTTCGTTATTTTCTTTTCACTATTTACACTGTAGTACTCTTCGGGCAGTTACAGGTAGCTTATTCCTGAAAACCTGTAACTACCGGGATGAATAAACCTGTGAGTGCCCGTTGGTACCACAATAAGTACCTAATAGAAGGAAAACTAGTCGGAAAAGATCTTCCCCGCCAACAATCAATTCTAATTTTGTAACCATTTTAGGAATCCAATAATAGTAAAACAAACAGTGAATTAATGCTGAGAAAAAAATTTTCACTGACAAAATTTGTTCGATTTTTAAAAAATAGTATAATTACTCCGAAGTACTAAATTCTTTTTTTTTTTTTTTTCTTCTCAAGTCTATTTGTTCTCTTCTTCATCTACCTACGTCTCACTTTGTCTTATCATTTCTCTTCTATTCATTTCATTCCATCTTTTTGTCTTATCTTTTCTGGCGTCACCTTTCTTTCATACGCAAATGGCCATTACAAATTAACTAACACGTTTCAAAAAAAAAAAATTTTTCTTTCAAACTGGTTGCGGTGGAAAATGCGAGTACTGTGCAGTGCATATGGGGACAGCACAAAATTAAGAAAATAAACACAGACTACTGTAGTGCTATCCACTCTAGAGGAATGTGTGTGAACTATTAGTACAGTTAAGGCCAGTTCACAATTAATGAGAACTGGAATGAGAACGAGAGCTAGAATAAAAATGTGAACGAGAATTTCAAGGGGCCATTCACAATACTTTCTCAATGGAAATGGTAAATGACAAATAAATGAAGTGAAAATAATATGTTCTGCGCATGCGCTTTTCAGAAATCCGAGAACGGGAATGGGAAAGATGAACTTCAGCCAACTTTCACATTCATTTTCTTCGACAATTCTCATTCTCGGATGAATGTGAATGCCTCAATCTACATTTATATTTTCATGATTCTCATTTTCGTTGCCATTATTACTAATTGTGAACTGGCCTTTATGCAGTTACATGAACAGATGACATTAGGGTCATCGATTCTGTAGGTCTGCTGTCTTAAGGTTTTGAACCAGAGACCTACAGGTTGAAAAGCAGTAACACTTTTATGTGGCTGTGCCACCGCCAATGGGAGAGTGCATATAAATAGATCACATACCTACGCTGGTTTTTACACTTGATGGTATATTTTTTTTGTTTTTATATTATCTTTGCTTACTTTTCACTGATCATATATTTGATTTATTTTTAATTGTTACCAACAGACAGATTATTTCCCCTACTTTTGTATTTAATTTCAGCAACTAATTTTTCCTTCTCTTTCAGTTTTTCATACCACTCCTTTTTTTTTATCAGAATAGGAAAATTATATCGCTATTCCTTTTGCACGTTTTTATGGTTTGACCGAATTAAAATTCCTAAATCGTTATTTACCTGGTATGGTTCAAATATTTTTAATCCAAATAAACGAGAGCGAATATCATCAAATTCATCGAATGCTGCTTTCAATGGCAAATAAAATTCTTCGTGCATTAAATACTTCATTGTGTCGAACAAAAATTCGTAAGACAAACTTCCAGCTTTTGATAATTCAAATATGTCGGAAATCAAACGCACACGAGTCATAATATCAATATTTGTGTATTCTTTACTGTCCAGCAAAGTGTTTTGGATAGAGTTCCAATTTCTTTGATCGTAATTTGTTCGACTCAAGACTGTAAAACAATAATTATATGGAAACAAAAACACATTTTATTAAGGCTTGTTGATTAACTGAAATAGGTATGGTAGATACCTACCTTAAATAATGGTAAGCATAAGTCTTTCTTTTTTTTTTTTTTTTTTTTTCGTAGAAGATCTGAACGAATAATTCGCTACCTACCTAATGAAAATAATTTTAATCCTTTACGATTTGTGAAAATGGTAGTAACCAACAATTTTTCCATTTTAAGGTTGCCTACGAAACGCATAATTATTGATGAAATACCTATAATTTTGATTTTTTCAAGAAAAATGACTACGAGTTCGCAATAAATTGAAGTCCAAGTTCCCTTGAAAGATTGTTAGTGAGAAATAATTCGAAATAATATTATATTTTGCCTGAAATATTGGACATTACAACACAATCAGCGCTACTTCTTAACTGTTAATATCCAGGTCAATTGTTAACCTGTTTCAAAGTGAAAAAATGTTACTTCACACATTTCTTTCAGATGAAATTCATAAAGCAACTAACAATTTCACTCGAAAAGTCAGCAATATAATAATTTTCATTGACTTAAACTCTCCCTGCTTACTCGGGTACACTCTCTTATTTTCTCTCTCATACTACTGGTAGGTACTGATGGGGGAGTCATATGACAACCACATAAATGAAAACTGTCACCTGTCCCTTCTTCAACTAGTATCCCCAGCCAGGTAGTATGGTTTGGGATTTTAAAGCTGTCTAATTGCAGAAATGATCATTTGAATTCACAAGCCAGCCTGACTCTACTCAAATCATTTGTGCAGCAACTGGCAAGACAGATAGCAAACGTTTCACCTTTATTCATACTTATGTTTTCTCGATTTCTACATTACTTTGATCTTGTGTTTGCGCAATTTATTATTGTTCTTGGACTTGCACAATCGTGTGTTATAGTTTTAGCCTTGTTATGTTACTTATAGGTATGGTACTGGTCTCGAAAAGAACCAAGACAGCCATACTAATTATTTTGCTCATCACTTGGAAGAATAAATTATTACTATGTTAAATCCTGGATTAGTCTCAAACACTCAACTGATAGGCAGAATAACTTCACATTCAACAAAGCGAATGAGATCCTCTTTATCAAAATTTATTTCTTTGTTGCCAGCAACCATCATCTAACGTTACTGGTGAATAACCTTTCTTTTTTTTTTTTTGTCTATTCCCTAAAGATACTGAAAAATAACATATGCTACCAACAAATGTCTATCAGTCTAGAATTAAAGAATGGAAAGAAAATATCAGAAAACTCAATTTCAACAGTAAATTTTATTGAAATCAAATTCTGACTTAAATTATTATATTCTTGTCTAACTCACATAGCCCAAGCATTTGTTCACTTACAGCTATCATTTGTTCATATTTTTTTAATCCCCTCTCTCTTTCACGTCTTTTTTCCTTCCCTTTCCTTACACCGTTGCCATGGCTGATTCTTTTCACCTGTTTTCTTATCTTATGATTTTCTTTTTCTTACATCTCAGCCCCTCGGTTGCTGATGCTCCTATTCTTTCTGTGCCAACTTTTTTTTTTTCATGTCATTTCTCTTTACTTCCCCTTGACGTCCCTGCCTTTGCATTAGTTATTTTCTCTCTTGATTCTTCGATGATGCAGCCTCAGCTGTTATTTATGTTCTGTTTTTTTTTCCTTGTTTCCTCGAACCACCTTTCTATCCCCTCACACCACAGCTGCCATTGATACAATGGTACTAAAATATTAGTGCGTGGGGCCGATCCAGTTGTAAACCTGTTTTATTTTCTCTACTGTATTTTTTCTTAAGTTTCAGCTTTTATTAACTGTTCACTGTTCATGCTCTCTTACAACTCATTCACATTGGTACCAGCTTTTGACCGGACTTAGTCACATTATTTTTACTTCGATACATATTATAATACATGGTTCCCATATTTACTATAATGTAATGAGTTTTTTCTTTCTTGGAAAGAGCCAAATTCGATAGTTTTGATTTTAACATAATTCAACAAGGTGTGGGTGCCGTGGCTTTTATGGTATTTTAAATTGACCAAGTATGGTATAAATTTTGGATCAATTGGATATTTTGCGGGCTGTTTGGGTTAGGCAACAATAATTCTATACTACTGTCCACTGCAGATGATTTTTCCATGTAATATAGCCATACACATTTGTGAACTAAATGTTGGTTGCACTGAGTGAGGACGTGTAATTTATTAACCGCCTTCTCATACCACACCAGTCCTAGGTCTCCAAATTTTCAGTAATTATATTTTTCTAAACTCTCAAGATATTTGCTAGGTAAGTTGATGCTTCCTCATTAAAATTAAATAGGTACTGGAACAAAAATAGTTGACTAGGTACGACGAAAGCAAAGTAACGTTCCGAGATACTGCATAATATGTGAACTGGAAACGTATTATTATGAAGTTTTCTTAACGAGGCTGTTCAGAGAAAATGGTAAAAATTAAAATATTGAGAATCACTGCGTATACACAACCATGAAAAAGAAGAATTAATATTCGATAAATTCGAAATAAGTCCCCGTACCATTTAATTTTAAATTGAACAGTATCCAATCATCGTCATCTATATCAGATATATCAATCGTCAATGGTTTCTCACACGTCAGCCATTTACGTACTTTGATGTCGTCGAACTGTAATTCTTGTTTGGTTGTAAAGCTCAAGGGAATTGTCCAACATGCATCCGTATGGTTATCAGAGTATTCATATTCTTCTTCCAAAAGTACAAAACGTTCCTTAAAAATGCAATCGGGGATGATGAAATGTAGACGTACTAACCTATACTTAATGAATAAACTTTTAATTCAAACATTTCAAATAATCACTCACTTGTTGTAACGTTACAGTTTTCTCGGAATAATTCCTAACTGCAGAAATGAGAGGGTATCCCCATTTAGCCATCCAAGGGTAAACAATTTTTTCGATTGTAATTTGATCGGGCAGAAACACAACGGGTTCAGCAACTTCAGCGAATACATTCCACACTTGATCCACGTTAGAATTTGAAAATTTATATCTATTCAGGTAACTGACAATACTCTTCTTAAATACCACGTCACCCAAAATAAAATTCATCATTCGAACGAGAAGAAACGCTGAAATATTCAACTCGTTTTCTTAACTTACAGTTTTGTTTTTAAAATATTGTGGATTCTATCCACATAAATTATAAATATAAGTACCTATGTGCAGTTAATTTATGCAGTGAAATTTGGGACGACATTATTATCCTATCCTTCAGTAGTTTCTTCCATCAAATAGAAACATAATACTTGAGAAATTAAATGACGATAGGATTTACGAAAATTGGTAGCCGTACAGTAATTGAATGAAAAGCACAACAATTTGGCATAACTTAAGTGTGTAAAAGTTTCGAAAAATCGGCACAGTTTTTGAAAATATTACAAAACATTTCTGATTTCGGAGGAAAAATCATTAAAAAAATTAACTGACACAATCATAAAGAATTACCTAGAAACATTTTCTGTCAAAAATTCCATGAAAAATTTACAAAGAAAAATGTCAGAAAATCAGTAAACCATTTGAAATTGCATAAAATCTATTTTTCTATTAACTTTCCTTTTGACTAAACACTTTTCATTTAAGATCTTTTACATTTCCAACCAAAATTATTGGAAAATATTTATAAGACAATTTTAGAGATAGTGCCTAATGTTTGAATTTTATTGAATCAGTTGACGCATCTGGCCAATTGTGGAATAAGAAACTGAACTATTTTTACTGTTGCACCACAAAATACGTGCGGTGGAAAATTAGTTTGCTTTAGCCTAACGTACACACTGATATTTCCACTGACAATTCGGTTTTTCCTATCTCCTACTTTTCTTTCACCATTTTTCAGTTCTTTTGATTTTCTGGTGTTACTCATTATCTTCGATTCCACTTCCTCATGTCCCTTCCTCGGAACACTGAACTTACTCGCTTTTCCCCACCTATTATATTTCTATCTTTTCCTCGCTAAGACGATGTCCATGGAATTGTTAGATAAGACGTTGAATGTACTTTCATAACCGAGTTTTGTTACTCTCTCATTTTTTCATTTGAACGGACATTGTAATTTTTCATACCACCTTATTTGTACTTTTTTTCTGTCCATTCTGTCGTCGTTTGTAGTTTAGTCCACAGAATATTAATAACTAATATGTCTTAAAAATATAAACTTTATTTAGTATTTAACATGATCGTTTTTAATACGATGTGTTAATTTCTTTCTTGATTATGGGCTGAATATGGAAGTGTTTTTTATTGCTTTAAGCTAAATGTAGTTGGTTAGGTAAGTGTTTCCATGGAAATTTCTCAATTTTGTAGTTTATGGGCATAAACACATAGTCCATGTGTGGTATAAACTCAAGTTCCAAGGACACCTGGTAAGTTATTCCGGTCCGCCAGTGGTGGTTCTGTGACCACTGTCCAATGTAAGTGTGTTTACTAAGGTTTATAGTTTTGTAGTTTGATAGGTATTGGTGTTAGGAACTCAAATGTGTCCGTCCCCATTAACATACGACACAATTGTCTATTTTCTTACTACTCCTATATTGTTTAGTGAAATGAAACCTTGGAAAGATTCAAAATTCAACTTTATCACCACTTCTTCTTTGTAGCGAGTATTTACGTACAGAAGTTTCACTTCGAAAAAAGTCATTAAAATGTATAATGGTACATATGAACCAGAAGTGCCACGAATAAATATTATTGTAAATTGGTAAAACTTTTATGGCTACATCTGTTCTTCAATTTATACTTATTGTAATGGCAGCAAATAGTATCCAGAAATTGAAATTTGATTTGGCTAAGCCCCAAAATATTTGGTCAATTTGAAAGCATTAGAGTTTTCAAATTTGAAATTTTGTTGAACCTATCACAATACCGGTAGGATGGCATTATTTTTTCATTTATTTTCACCAAAAGGGAGTCGTTTAAAATAGCAAAACACCTTTATAACTATATCTTCAATTTTATGGAATTGCCGTTCAGTATCAGGTTGAACGAAACCTCATAATTATTATACCTACTATAAAGAAGCGGGCTATATGTGCATATATTTTCTAATTTGAGTTGACATAGATATGTATATTACCTTTTCTTTGGGCAGCAGTATCCAAGAAATGATCCGATGGTTCATCATGGTTTTCTGATACAAACAATGGTTCTGATGGTACCTCCACATCAGAATTTAGAACATCGAGAAAAACTTCCACTATACTTGCATCAGAAAAAGAGAATTTCCATTTTGAAAAAAGCTGCGTTAAAATTTGAAAACTTCATATTATAATATTATCACGTACTTCAATTAAATAAAAATTTTATATTAAGATAATTTTACGAGATTTGAAAATTTTTTTAAATCTCACATGAATGAGTTTAGAGATGAACAAAAGTAAGACCAAGACCAAAAATAAGATTAAGACTATGGTTGGCTTGGCCTTGGTGATAGTCTTTCATCATTACTCTTAGTTTTAACACTGGTCTTAGTCTTACTCAGTCATGTCTTTTTCTTGGTCTTAGTCGTAATCTGATTCTCATTCTTACTTAAAAAATTTTTACTGTTAATAAACTTTTATTGATAGGTAGATATAATTGATTGAATTAACATAAAATTTCTATTTATACCTTACCAATGTATATGAAAATCTCAACTTACAACAAACACCCATGAATTATCAAATTTGGAGAAATAAAAATATTAAACACTAAATATGGCAAATTACCTAAGTAACTACCTAACCATTGTAGGTAAGAAAATTAATATTGTTTTTCACATTTTTCACTTGGTGTTGGTCTTAGGTACACAGTCGAGCTTTGGTCTTCGTCTGAAAAACTCTGCATGACCAACATTAAAGACCAGTTTTTCTAATCATTTGGATGGTGTACCGAATTTTGTTTTTTTAAATGATTCGACACGAGAAAATGTACATAAATTTTTTCAAGAATACTTACTTCGTTAACACAATTCACCTGGACGAAAAATACCAAAGCTTCATGCAGCCAACATTCGTTCCACTTGGACATGGTCACATAATTACCTAACCATTGATAGCTGATAGATTGACATAATTTCGAAACCTTAGTAAACTGGTCAGCTTCATTGGACGATGTTGAAGAGATTGGTACGAAAGATGTACTGGAAGATTCAACAAAATGTGATTTTATTCGTATGAACGGCCAGCCACGTGTGAAAAATTTCAATTCATTTTCACTCACCCAACTAATAGTAGGCCGAAACCATTATTTTCCTCATCCTCAAAATTCGGCAAAACCACAATATCCAATTTTGGTAGAGGGTATGGGATTTCAAAAAAATTCGAATAAAATTTTACAATTTGAAGAGCTACTACGTTGGCATACTTCATTTCGGCATTGATAATTTTGTCCGACCATATTCGAACGGCCAGCATCGAGGATGAATCTATCAGTTCGGTAGCTTCGAAATCTACCAATAATATAGATACGGTAAATGTTGACATGCGAACTGAATTTTGGAATCTGTCAACCATCCATGATTTCTCCTCCGGACTACATCGAAGAATGTGAATTTTTTAAAAGTAATGCGGTTTTAATAATTTAGTGTCATTCCGAGTTGGTATTTTTAACGATATTAACGCTTATTCTCTTACATACTCAAGATAAGACGAGTGTTCTAATGGCATGTTACTAAAGCCTTTCACATTACTTGAATGTACGAGTGATATTTCGAATTCTGCTTTCATGTCTATCTGATCGAAACAAGGAAACATTCCTCTGGCATCAGTCATACCGAATTTGGTTACCGCCAGTCGCCTAAATACAACATTCAAATTACATAAGTATTCAGTTAGGTGTCGGTTCATTTTTCTCAGTTTTCAACTAATCTTCGCTAAACATACTCACCTATAGGTTGGATGATATTTGGGCAACATATTTTTTTTATTTTTTGACATACCTACTTATTACAAGTTTTTTTTTTCACCAAGCTGGAATTCATGGTTATTTAGTTCTCCAAACCTCCTCAAGTGCCTTTTACACTAGCCTACAAAACACTTATGAGCCTCGGTTTATGAATCTAGTATCGCCCCACTCTCATTCCGTTTAACTCTTATTCTATCGAATTTTTTAGTCTTTACTTACTCCAATGAAAACCTTTCTCACTCATACCTCCAATACAACTCTTACACTCCACCTTTCTCTAAATCTAATTTCTTAAATAACCCTTTACAAACTCCTCGCACTTCCTTCCATCTACTTCCATCCTCCACTGTTGGACTTTGGGGGCTTGGAGTCCGTTGAAGTATGAAGTAGACGATTAATTAATTTAACACCGGAGAATAAATAAAGTAGAAAAACACAAGTACCGCACTAATAAATGATTTTAATTATAAGAGAGATGATCACATGTACGGACACAACTCAACAACTGAACTGATAGACGACGCAACTGAATAGGAACTGGAGAATGACGATACAGTGTTACCAACTAGTGATTGAACAATTAAATAATGTACCGACACTCCCTCCTTGTTCAATTACGACGTTGAAAATATGAAATACATACGAAATGCATATTATATGATATATAAAATATGGTGATTGAACAATGTATAGTGATTAAAAAATACATAGTGGGATAAAAGAAAAATAGGAGAAAACATTTTTCATGAAAAACTCCTTATGGATCAAGAATACAAAGATTCAAAATCTAACAACAATAAAATTGTTATACAATATAAATATTAGGTAAAAAGGAAAACTTTATATTACATAAATAAAAACCTCTTTCGCCGAAAGAATTATATGTATATATATATAAAGATATATTTAAAGAAAATTAAGAGGAAAAGGTTTATCCTTTTTATTTGTGAATTTATTATATATTTATGTAAAAAGGATAAACTAAAAACCTCTTGGTCCACCAGTTGTGTAGAGGAAAATCTACAGGAGTAGATGAAAAACCTATACGATTTTATTTATATTTATTAAAAAGGTATATCCAAAAAAGTATAGAAAAATATCATGAACATTTCATTAAATTGCCTTAAGCCACCATAAGACTTCTTAATGAAATATTGTTCAAGATATATAAATATGTATATGTATAGTACTCCATTATATTCTTCCTAAAATTTATCATATTCTCCATTTGTGTTATAAGTAAAGTTATTGTAGGTTAGTGAGCTCAACAAATGTAAGAAAGAATAGAAAAATATAATATACAGAACTCACAAATAACATAATTAGGAACATGAATGCAGACATAAGAAAATATATATGATATCACAGGAATAGACATAATAGAAATCATAATAAATCTTAAAAAATAGAAATTATCAGCGGTTCTGGATCATTCTATAGATTGCCATTTTCGTATTGTTTTAATCTGAAACAATATACTAGGTATTACTATCTAAGAAAATAAGTGTGAGTATATGTGTTTATTTTATGTGTTTTATTTAATTTGTTAGTTATGATGTATGTTATTTATTTCTCCGTTATAGAATGATAGATGCTGTCCTCACAGTTTAATATTAGTTTAGTAAATTTTTCAAAACTCCCAATAGATAGAGGTTTAGTAAAAATATCAGCCTCCTGTTCTTCTGAAGAAATTTTTACCAAAACAATTTCACCAAGTTGTTGACTTTCACGTACATAATGATATTGTGTATGCAAGTACTTTAAACCTGGTGCTCCTACCATCTGAGCTCCGTCTATTGCCGATTGACTGTCACAAAAAATTTGTGCAGGTAGAAATGAGATACCTATAATTTTCTCCGTTATTTCGGCTAGATTAGCTAACTCTTTGGCTAACTCACTCATTGCTACATACTCCGCTGCACACGTAGAAGTTGCTACTCTCCGTTGTTTATAACATTTCCACATTATTGTGTCTCCAAATAATTTAATTAAATGTCCTGCTGTAGATGCTCCTGTTTCAGGACAATCACCCCAGCTAGCATCAGAATATCCTATAATATTATCGTGATTTCCATTATAAGTTAGACCTAGATTTTCAGTATATTTTAGGTATCTAAAGATTCTTTTTAACTCCTGTATATTCTCTTCAGTTGGATTACCTTGACACCTACTCATTAGGTTAACAGCTAAAGCTATATCGGGTCTTGTTCCACCGGTTAAATATAACAAGCAACTGACTGCTTCTCTAAATGGATATTTCTCTCCTGTTTTATTTAAATTTTTAGGTTCATAATTATTCTCATTCCTCCTTTTTACTTGCCTGGTTACCATAGGCGTTTTACAAGGTTTACAATCCTCCATTTTAAATCTCCTTAATAATTTATTAATAAATCGTGTGAGTTTTAACTTCATTTTATTTTGACTCCTGTTTCTATTAATTTCAATACTTAAGTAATCCTGGGGAGTTCCCATATCGGAAAACTTAAATATTTTCCTAAATTTTTCCTTTAATTGTTCAATCGAAATTGAACAATTTCCAGCTATGAGAATATCGTCTACATAGGCTAGAAGGATTATAAATTTATCTCCGTTTTTCCAAGTAAATAAACATGGGTCTTTTACATCACTATTGAGGCCAACATATTCATCTCCGCTGTGAAAAGTATATTCCAGCTTTTAGGACTAGTTTTTAACCCATAAATTGATTTATTTAATTTACACACCTTGTTTACTCTTTCATAGGGATCAATACCTACTCCTTCTGGTATCTCCATATATATAGGTCCAGTTATTTCTCCGTGTAAAAATGCAGTTTTAACATCTAGTTGGCAAATCTCCAAATTGTACTTATTTACTATCGCTAATAAATTACGTACAGTCGCCAATGGTGTTACTGGAGCATATATTTCCAGTAAACTGTATTCTACTTTCTCCTTAAATCCTCTTCCCACCAGTCTTGCTTTATATATCACATCTCCTGTTGGTTCCGGTTTAACATTAAATAACCACCTCGAATCTATTGTATTTGGTTTCTCTCCGTTCTCATCAACTAATGGTCTATCAACTATAGTCCATACATCGTGTTCTTGGAGCGAGTTAATTTCTTCTTGAATGGCTTTTCTCCATTGTAGGCTA